>JAZHYW010054383.1:0-20191 GCA_037355805.1 Ixodes ricinus | reverse complement strand
TGGGTGGTTTCATTTGAAATCGAACACGCTTGTCGGGGTGGGTCCTTCGATTTTTTTTGAAAAAATATATGTAATTGCCCCATTTCTGGAAAGAACAAAACCGCTTTTCAAAATTTTTTAAAAAAATATTTCGCTTCACGAAAAATTATTGAGTGGAGCAGGGTGAAAATCGGTTTTTTTCTCCGTGATTTTTCTACCCAGTTCTGTACGCTGGTATAAATACGGGAAGCATACAAAACTCACAGTAATTTTTTGTGCTCTTGTATGTTATTTCGACTATTTTTTAGTTGAAAGGAAAATAATTTTGTATTTTTGTTTATTGAGATAAAAAATGCCAAACATCGTCTCTTTGACAATCCGGTGACATCTTCAGAGCCTTGTAACTCATGAGTCATTATATTTGTCGCTTACCAAATACTATGCGGGTGTAGCCCTATACATGGGCTATCGACGGGCATAAGTTTAGTTTAGTTTATTTTCACTGAAATTTTTATATAAAATTTGAAATATCGTCGAAAATGAAATTTACCGATATTTTGAACCCACTTTATTAAAAAAGGCCATTTTTTATTTCGTTAAATTTTTTTATTATTGCTGCCGATCATATTAACTTTCAATTGGCTTGATGCGATTTCCCCTTTTTTGTTGTATCTTCTCTAGAAGTGATCAAAATCACTCCCACGTGACAATGCGGTGACAACTTCAGAGCCTTGTAACTCATGAGTTATTTTATTTGTCGCTTACCAAATACTATGCGGGTGTAGCCGTATACATGGAATATCGACGGGCATAAGTTTAGTTTATTTTATTTTCACAACTTTTTTTATATAAAATGTGAAAAATCGTCGAAAATGAAATTAACCGATATTTTGAACCCACTTTATTAAAAAAGGCCATTTTTATTTCTTTCAATTTTTTTTTATTATTGCTGCCGATCATCTGACTTTCAATTGGCTCGATGGGATTTTCCCCTTTTTTGTTGTATCTTCTCTAGAAGTGATCGAAATCGCTCCCGCTTTCTCAGAACGGCCAAACGCAGTTTCCGCAGGTCGGATTCGCTGCAAAGACTATACTGCTTATTTGTGTGTTCAAATGCAGCGGGTAAATTCATTTTGATTGAGTACACTCGTGCTTGGCTACATATTGCTTATTTCTTAATTTTTAATGATGGCAACTGAAATTCCTTAGTCCGATCGTTAGCGGTACAGCGGATGTTCCATTACCTTTATTTATTCCCAAACCAAAGCAATGTGTGCCTAGCCAAAGCAAATCTACCGTAGCCAATTAAAATAAAATCGTCAAATCGCTTTTCTATATTTCAGAAGGCTGTACAATCTTTGCATTAAGCTTGGTGCGACAAAGTGGAGAAACTAAAAGTCTACAGAGACATTAAGTGACTGCTTTCGCTGCCTTCAGTGCATGTGGGAATCGTTGCTTCTTGGCATCAGAGATATCGATCAGTCTTGAACAAAACCAAACACTTTTATTTTTAACTGCACACACTCGTTCAAACAGAAGGGCCACCGTCTCGGGTTCACCGCTCGCTCGCTTTGGCTCCAGTTTTCGTTCTGTCCGTCTCGACTTACCACGCAGTTGAACTTCTCGGCTGCATCCGACCGCTGCGGTACAAAGTTCAGCTCGCCTCCCGCGCTCGATCGTCTAAGCAGAGGCAAGCCGATGCCGTTGTCAAAAAGTTCCAATCTTGCGTTGCTCGTGAAGTGGACTATTTAAAGCACAACAAAATATTGTTTTACACGTGCATCCTAAATATACTAGCGTTAATTAATAAAAGTGTCTATTTATCGCCAACTGGTGTTTGTGTTCTGTAAAACATTGTCTTCGGTTCATGTAAACTCTGTCCGTTTTCCTCACTTTTGTTCTGCAAACTGCTTTTCCTTGTAAAAGAGGGGCATGTGATATTACATATTTTTGATATACACGCTGACAATAAAGAACAGGCAATTACATGGTTATTTGAACGCACGCGACAAGACACATCATGGATTGGCGCCCGTGCCGGATGCTTCCTGGGTGTAACGGAGATGGGTCTATAGCGCGAAGGGCCGGGCGTGCTGTACGTGGCTTTCAAGCTGTGTATAGCACAAACAGATATAGGACCCCGGTCTGGCTACATGAAGGGCTCGTTCCGCTTTCTCCGCCCTTTGTGCCCTGGCTTTAGACATCGGATAATGGAACATCCGCTGCACCGCTAACTATCAGACTAAAGAATGTCAGTTGCCATTATTAAAAATTTAGAAAATACAATATGCAGCCAAGCACGAGTGTTCTCCATCAAAATGAATTTACCCGCTGCATTTGAACACACATAAGCAGTTTAGTCTTTGCAGCGAAGCCGACCTGCGGAAACTGCGTTTGGCCGTTATGAGAAAGCGGGAGCGATTTCGATCATTTCTAGAGAACATACAACAAAAAAGGGGGAAATCCCATCAAACCAATTGAAAGTTCATATTATCGGCAGCAATAATAAAAAAAATTGAAAGAAATAAAAAATGGCCTTTTTCGATTAAGTGGGTTCAAAATATCGGTTAATTTCATTTTCGACGATATTTCATATTTTATATAAAAAATTCTGTGAAAATAAAATAAACTAAACATATGCCCGTCGATATTCCATGTATAGGGCTACACCCGCATAGTATTTGGTAAGCGACAAATAAAATAACTCATGAGTTACAAGGCTCTGAAGTTGTCACCGCATTGTCACGTGGCAGTGATTTTGATCACTTCTAGAGAAGATACAACAAAAAAGGGGGAAATCGCATCAAGCCATTTGAAAGTTCATATGATCGGCAGCAATAATAAAAAAATTGAACGAAATAAAAAATGGCCTTTTTTAATAAAGTGGGTTCAAAATATCGGTAAATTTCATTTTCGACGAAATTTCAAATTTTATATAAAAATTTCAGTGAAAATAAAATAAACTAAACTTATGCCCGTCGATAGCCCATGTATAGGGCTACACCCGCATAGTATTTGGTAAGCGACAAATATAATAACTCATGAGTTACAAGGCTCTGAAGATGTCACCGGATTGTCAAAGAGACAATGTTTGGCATTTTTTATCTCAATAAACAAAAATACTAAATTATTTTCCTTTCAACTAAAAAATAGTCGAAATAACATACAAGAGCACAAAAAATTACTGCGAGTTTTGTATGCTTCCCGTATTTATACCAGCGTACAGAACTGGGTAGAAAAATCACGGAGTAAAAAACCGATTTTCACCCTGCTCCACTCAATAATTTTTCGTGAAGCGAAATATTTTTTAAAAAATTTTGAAAAGCGGTTTTGTTCTTTCCAGAAATGGGGCAATTACATATATTTTTCAAAAAAAATCGAAGGACCCACCCCGACAAGCGTGTTCGATTTCAAATGAAACCACCCATCTTATTTCATGCACTTCCAAAATTAAACACTCGCCGCCGCAGAATCTGCTGGCAGGAAAGCAAACCAGGATTTATACTATTTTTCTATCCCTCTTACACAAGTACACCAATTCAGACAAAAACCAAAGAGCGTGTTAATTTCACCAGATTGAGCATAATACGTATACGTAATATTGCACAAACTGAATCCGTGATCGTGTACACCCGTGCACTCGAATTATTGCGCGTGGACAAGTTCAAGCGCCTGTGTGCGTGTGCGTGTGTGTCTGTAAGCGCACACATCGTATATATATATATATATATATATATATATATATATATATGCGAGCAATGTTTTAAACACTGCGTATGTAACATCTGAGGTGTCGGTGAAAACGCCTTTATGGACACAACGAGAGTTCTAAGGGTTCCATAGAGGGTGCAGCGATGCGAACGGGAGTGTTGAGGTGACGCTTTCGAATCACTGCAGGAAATTCGTATCACGAGACCAAGAACGTACCGTGCGATCTTCGTTACTGTTTTTTGTTTTTTTTATTATCGTATTTAAATTCTGTTTTCTCTATCAAGGCTCCTTGTTGGCTCAAGACTGTGTCTCGATATAGCGTTTCATCTGCAAACACTCTCGTGGAAACGAGACGCCATAGACAGGATCCGAGAACATCGAGGCGTCTCTTTCGGTTTGCCCGGCCTGCGGCACGCGTTGCTTTGCCTTCCGTCGTGCTTTTGCCTTCCGTCATGCACGTTCGAGGCTCACGCTATAGACGCCGAAGCGTCATCGAAACTTAAGAAGCCTCACGCGCTCGAGTTCGTAAGCTGCGTTGTTCACTAAAAACTGCAGTCACACTCGCAGCCCGTGGTGCGTCATATATATATATATGGGCGGTTTCATTTGGATTCAGGCAACGAGTGGCAGTCGTATTTTTTATTTTGCTTCAAACTTTTATATTTTGTGGAGCATGTTCCTAGAAGAACAATCCTTTTTATTTTCATGTCCTGACATGATTAGTTCCTGAGAAAAAAAATCTCAAAGAAGCGGGAAAGAACTACGAGGTTTTGACGATTGTCGTGTGTGGCGTTTTTGAATCACTCTCGATCTCAAAGTATTGAAAAGAGAACGTCTATATTTTTTTAGTGTGATATATAGGCATGTAGGTAAGCCGACATTATAACTGCTATTTATTATTCGTCGCTCCAATTTTTGTAAAAATCCCCAAACATGCCTCCGCGAACAACTGTGACCTAAAATGGGGATTTTATTTTGAGTCGACTATGTTTAGTATCGCTTTTAAAATATATACCACGTGTAAAACCATTCATCGCCTTCCAAATTAAGCAAAGTTCGTGTTTTTATCATGTACGAGTACTGAGAAATAAATTATGAAACAGAGAGGGTTTTCACTTTTTGTTTAACTTCAGCACGCTGTCTAAAAAAAACCCCATTTTTAATTTTTTCTTTTTCTCGCGTTGCGTTCTCTTCACACCCTTCTTTTAGCCAGAATACATTTCGTTAATAGTATTTGCCTTGGTTTTGAGTTTCAAGCCTCTAAAATTGCTAAAAAAAGAGCAAATGCCGATGGTGGGATTTGACAATTTTCGTGTGTGGCGTTCTTGAACCACTCTCAATGTCAAAGTATTCAAAAGAGAGTTTCGATATCTTTTTTATTGTGATATATATGCAAGTCAGTGAAACGACATTTCATCTACTATTTATTATTCGTCGATCCAATTTTTGTAAAAATCCCCAAACATGCCTCCGCGAACAACTGTGACCTAAACTGCGGATTTTTTTGTCAGTCGACTATGTTTAGTTTTGTTTTTAAAATAATACCACGTGTGGAACCTTTCATTGCCTTTCATATTATGTAAAGTCTGTGTCTTAATCACGTACGAGTACTGAGAAATAAATTATGAAACAGAGGAGGTTTTCACTTTTCGTTTCATTTCAGCACACTGTAAAAAAAAGTAAAAAAAATATATTTTTTTATTTTTTTCGCGTTTTGTTTTTTTACACTTTTCTTTTAGCCAGAATACATTCTGTTAGAGTTATATGGACTAGTTTTGAGTTTTAAGCCTCTAAATGTGCTAAAAAAGAGCAAATGCTGATGGTGGGTTAATGGGTTATAGCTGTATATTTTATTCTTTATTATAATAATCTGAGGGACGTTGAATAAATACTCATATCAAAAACATGAATGTCGTTAGGCGTATAATATCAAGTTTGCAATTCCAAACGTCTAAACACTATGAAATCGCAACTGCCGGGAGCGGGTTTTCAGACAATTTCTGCCGGTGCCTAGATTGGAGGGGCCTCAAGCCTAAACCCTATGCGCTACATAACCTATACTACGTTAGAAATATCAAAGTATAATATTTTGAAACATTAGAGTAAAATACGCTCTCTATTGGAAACCTAGATTTTTAAATGCGAAATTTTATATTTTTAATGCTAAATTCATGTTGAAACAGAACCAAATTATTTTTCAGCATATTTAAAGGCTTAAAAACTCAAAACCAGTGCGTATACCTCTAACGGAATGTATTCTGGATAAAATAAGGGTGTAAAAAAACACAAAGCAAAAAACAAAAGAAAAATATTAAAAATGTTTTTTTTATACAGTGTGCTGAAATTGAACGAAAAGTGAAAACCTTCTCTGTTTAATAATTTATTTCTTAGTACTCGTACGTGATTAAGACACAAATATTACATATTATGAAAGGCAATGAAAGGTTCTACACGTGGTATTATTTTAAAAACAAAACTAAACATAGTCGACTAACAAAAAAATCCGCAGTTTAGGTCACAGTTGTTCGCGGAGGCATGTTTGGGGATTTTTACAAAGATTGGACCGACGAATAATAAATAGTAGATGAAATGCCGTTTTACTGACTTGCATATATATCACAATGAAAAAATTTCGAAACTCTCTTTTGAATACTTTGACATTGAGAGTGGTTCAAAAACGCCACACACGAAAATCGTTAAATCCCACCATCGGCATTTGCTCTTTTTTTAGCATTTTTAGAGGCTTGAAACTCAAAACCAAGGCAAATACTATTAACGAAATGTATTCTGGCTAAAAGAAGGGTGTGAAGAGAACGCAACGCCAGAAAAAGAAAAAAATTAAAAATGGGGTTTTTTTTAGACAGCGTGCTGAAGTTGAACAAAAAGTGAAAACCCTCTCTGTTTCATAATTTATTTCTCAGTACTCGTACATGATAAAAACACGAACTTTGCTTAATTTGGAAGGCGATGAATGATTTTACACGTGGTAATATTTTAAAAGCGATACTAAACATAGTCGACTCAAAATAAAATCCCCATTTTAGGTCACAGTTGTTCGCGGAGGCATGTTTGGGGATTTTTACAAAAATTGGAGCGACGAATAATAAATAGCAGTTATAATGTCGCCTTACCTACATGCCTATATATCACACTAAAAAAATATAGACGTTCTCTTTTCAATACTTTGAGATCGAGAGTGATTCAAAAACGCCACACACGACAATCGTCAAAACCTCGTAGTTCTTTCCCGCTTCTTTGAGATTTTTTTCTCAGGAACTAATCATGTCAGGACATGAAAATAAAAAGGATTGTTCTTCTAGGAACATGCTCCACAAAATATAAAAGTTTGAAGCAAAATAAAAAATACGACTGCCACTCGTTGCCTGAATCCAAATGAAACCGCCCATATATATATATATATATATATATATATATATATATATATATATATATATATATATATATATATATATATATATATATATATAAAGACGTGGTGTTCGCTACAGTAACGACAACAGGAGCATCTGCGGATACACCTCGGGCATCTTAGAAGCATATGTTTGCTCCATGCATGCGTACGTATGCATAGAGCATGTGGATGGGTGAATGGATGGATAGATGTTAATGGCTCTAACCTTTGTACCGGGCGGTAGCTTGCGCCCCTAGCTCCTGACAGATTTTTTTTTCTTTTTCTGTATGGCCATTGTGAATAAAGAACACAGGTCTCAGAGAGTAGGTGCAGACCATTTTGATATGATATGTATGGGCAGTGTAACCGAGGCTCCAGTATGAAACGGATAGTGTAGAGTGCGAATACGTGAACTTGGGTATGTAATGAAGTCTCCGCTGTTACTTCCGTAAATTCCCAGCAGGAAAAAAAAAATGTGTGGGGAGGAAGGGGCGGGGGTGCGCAGAATTTGTAATGGCTGTTGCACATACAGGACTGCGTCCACCTCTTTCCTTGTACCTTCTCGGATTCTTTGTTTTTTGTTTTGTTTTTGTTGAAAGGGTGCTTGCTTTCTGGCTGGACGGCCGAAGCAGCAGCACCTCGCTGCTCGGTCCGGAGGGTTTATCTTGGAAACCGAGCTGTGCCGCCGGTGCCCCCTCGCGCGGCTCGGGCCAGCCGGGGTGGACAAATATTTGTCTGTTCGGGATACGCCGAGGAGGAAGGAGAGGAGGAAAAGAGGACGAGAGGGAAAGGAGGTGGCTTCGGGCGAGGCCCAACTCTGGCCGACCAACCAAAACGACCAAGACGAGAAACCTCTTTTTTTTTAAGAGTTATTTGATTTGCTTTTTTAGTGGGGTTTGTTTTGACTCTGTGTGTCGGCATGCGCGTACGTGTGTGCGTATGTGCTTGTGTGTGTATGTGCGTGTATGCGCATGTGCGTGAGTGCGTGTCCGCACCGATGTTGGGGGGCCTGCTTCGGCGAGGGCAGCGGCGACTGTACAGGCCGGGGGTGTCGGGTTGTATGCGCGTGCACGGCCCAGCGCGCGACCGCTTGCATAAGCTGGGAGGCTCGCATCCTCGTCCGGCAGGAAGGGCAGAGTTGGAGCGGAAGGTATACGGGCCTCCAGCACTAAAAAGTTTGATGACACAAGCAGCGCAGAGCTGCGGCAGTGGGCCGTTTTTTTTCGGAAATCGCAGGTTCGGGAAGTAAGAAAATACGTGAGCGCGTGGTCGAGTGAGCGCGGGGACTCCTTCGATTAGGGAAGTAGGTCCTCCTGATTTGAGTGAGCTGTAGGTCAGAATGCCCAACGAGACAAAATGTCCAGCGGGTTACACATTGCACATTTTGACCGCTTTGGACATTTTGTCTCTTTACACAAAGTCCGTCGAGCAACATTGGCGGTCGCAATTGCTTGGTCATCCTGGTAAATATCCCACACTGCCTGGTGATAGTTATTGGCAGAAAATTTGGATTTAGAAGAATGGGGGGAGGGATCATACGTTGGTCTTTTTAGACTTAGGCTAGGTGGCGCAAGGCACCGCCCGTTACAAAGGATATAGCCATTAACATCCATCCAGCCATCCATCCTTGAACACGAAGCGAATGACTGGATCCAAGACCTCGCACAACGTCGACACAGCCCCGTCGTGTCCATTACGTGCTCAGAGTACGGGATCAAGGAATGGTGGACAGACGACGGTGCGGACTTTTGAAAACGGTTTCTTTCCTAGAATTTAGTTCGTACTTTGGGTTGTAGATTAATAAACAATAGAATTGTGTAGACGTAGGAAGATTTTTGTAGCGTGAGCTACACTGGCCGAGGCTGAGCAGTTTCGCGTGACTGTCAAAGAGCCGTGCTCCGCAAGCGCGAGGAGCAGTGACGTCACACGGTGCACAGCTGGCGCTCCGCCGCCACCGCGCGCGCCTCGCCGGTCTGCGCATTCCAGAGGAGTGACGTCATAGCCGCGGCGGACGCACCGGCGCCGCCGCGTGCCCAGCTGTCCGCCTCCGTTGCACATTAGCCAAGTCTGACGCTGCACCGGAGCCGCTTGATAGCGCCTCTCATTTTGTGCGCATAAGCTAACGCTACGTATATCCTGGCATAGCCGAGCTAAGCCACCGCAAATTTTTTTAGCAGCATTAACGGTACGAGACAACTCACAACTAGAATGTTGTTACCTCAAGAATCGAACCAAAAATTGTAAACGCTTATGTAAACACTTAAAGGGAAGCTGCAGAGGTTGTTAAAAAAACGAGTTAAAGGTGAATTCTGTAGTATTTTCATCCCATGAGTCTGAGTATCACGTTCATTTTCCCCGAAGATGAAATCAAACGCGAGAAAACACGAAAAACCTCCGACCGGTCGTTACGTCATAAAAGAATATTTCGGTCACAAAGCGCGCGCGCGTGTCGCTCTTGTGGGCAGGGCGTGAAATTACAAGCTTGCCAGGCATGCATGCTCCCCCGCACTGACACCAGCCATGACGTTTCTTTTTTAATATTTTCAAAAAAGCAAAAGTGCGCGTGCATAGTTTTGATGGCGCTAAAGATGCGCGAGAGCGGATGATTCCCAAAGCTCCTTTACGACGTAACGCTATAACGCTCCGGAAGAAGGGGCTTTACGGTACTTTGAAATTGATTTGCTGCAGCCTCCGCACACCAAATTGCAATATAATCTTGATATTCGTGATGCTGGAAGCCAAATAAAGACGATTTAAGTGTTTTTACTAGAGTACACAACCGCTTCATCTTCCCTTAAAGCAGTCCGTAAGGTGAAACAGACAGCTGAGGTGCGACGTCGGAGCCGGTAAGGTGTTATTCCGGAGTGGATGGACTGAATGAACGGTAAAGGTGCAGGCGGGCACCATAAAGCCGGCATGGGCGTTTAGTATTAAACCGAGTAACACACCGGACAAATATTCCATGGCGTTTCGGCACCAATGAGGGTGTTATGTATAGAGAGCGTGTCAGCTGTCTGCGTAAGAGGGAGAGCGTTTTCGTACGTCACTATGGTACAAACTGTCACACAAGCTAAACGAAAAGCGCCGAATAAAGAGGGACAAGGAAGTAGACAAGACAAAGTGCACTCTCAAATAAAAGGTTATTGAAACAAACACATTATCAATACCGTCGTTCCGGATGTTCGTTCAAAAAATGAAACTTGCATCTGTATGGTGCATTAACGGGGCACTATAAACGCACTTGCTTTTCCATTGCTTTCTGATACAGAATGCATCGTAAAATTTGAAGGCACTCCCATCTGCGTATTTCCCGAAAAAAATTTTTTTTTTCTAATTCTGGGTCACATGGGCACGTATCCCAGTGCACTGCCAGATTGCCCGGCGGGGACTGTTTTACTGAGCATGCATGTTATCATGCTACCATGCATGACGATGCATGTTATCTTGTCGTATTTTTATCATGTTATCAGCGGCCCGTGGAATGTTTTGGCGGAGTGCCGAGAATGGCCCGCGTCACTAAGGAGCGCGGTCGACGGCGCAAAACCTCGAAGTGTCCCACTAACAGCTACCCCTGTAATATTACTGTAAAAAAATATATATATCTACCTATTTATCTATATATATATATATATATATATATATATATATATACTGTAAACGACTTAATTTTCGCGAATCGGGCCAATGCTGAAAATTTCAATGAAATTATTAGCGGGTTCTAATTTTCGCGAATCGAGTGTAGCTTCTGTAGCGTTCACATATTTCCCGAATTGTTCGCGGGACGTATTTTTCGCGTGTGTAGGCGATTCGCGAAATTCGCGAAAATTAGGTCCTTGCGACAATTTAGTCGTTCACAGTATATATATTTATTTAAATATATCTATTCTACATTGCAGTAGAAAAGCACAGGATTGCGCAAACCTTAATAATAAAAATATGGAACCAACCAATCCCCTCCACCACCGCCCCAGAAAAAAACAACAACATTAAAATTCAGGCGCAATACCTAGGAAACAAAAATTTCCTGCGCGCATTCTTCCTTTGAACTCGCATTTCATGTTACTCTAAAACAGTGGTTCTTAACCATGGATGTTTTGCGGACCCCTTGTGGATCGGCAGAGATAATGGATGACCCCGTTCGTGCTGAAGGGAGGGAAAAGTATAGGTTAAATATAATAGTAATTTAATAAATGAATATAAGTAAGGGATAGTGCGAAGTAGACCTCTTTTATAACATACACACGAGATAACTCACCCGAAAACTGAAACATTTCTTCTCGATCTGGAAAAAGACAACTTTTATTGCCAGAATTGACTGATCAGGGAGGGTTTCGCGGACCCCTAGAATGCCTTCGCAGACCCCAAAGGGTCCGCGGACCTTCATTTGAGAACCACTGCTCTAGAAATATCAGTATTATTATATCGGCACGCAAATCAGCGGTTACCAGTTACCTTCACCATCACAAAACGCCACGACGCCATGTAACAGAGCGGTGACAACTGCGAACCTAAAAATATATACCAAAATAAGAAAGAGATATTTGGCACGTCAGCCAGAAACAAAGTTGAACGAGATACCCCCGAGTACCAGCTCGTGAAAATAGGACCGTGTTTAGAAGACAGTCACGGAGGGAACCTCAAATTGAACGCGACCGACGACAGACATACACACCGAAAAAAAAGGGAGAGAAAGACGAGACCGAGGGCAAAGAAGCCAAACACGTCATCGAGCGCCAATCCAACAATAGAGATAGGGATCCATATTTTCGGTACATTTTTTAGTCTTTGCTTCCCCCATTTTGAGCGCCGCCGCCATAGAGACGTCTGGCGTGCGCGGTCTACCAGCTTGGTGACAGCTCGCATCCGTTGACCCAGTTCGAATCCCGCAGCCGTCGCCGCCATCAGTCTACTGGCCCACAGGCACGCTCCGACGATCCTTGTTTTGACTGCCATAACGTCTTTCCCGTTACCTTTTCGCGTTACTTAAAAGATACGTTCGTCAAGTCTCGTCATTTTGCTTGTTTGCGTGCGAAGACTGGCTCGTTGGCGCAGCAATGAATGACTGGAATAGCATCTGCCGCGGATCTTGTGTTTTTGTATTCTTTTTTGTCGTATTATATATGGAAGTGTGGATATCTGCAGTAGCTGTCGCTGAGTATCCGGTTGTGAGGGAGCACGCAGAGCGGCGTGGTTGACAATTGCGCGTGCGGTGAGGTCTGGCGTAAGTAGTAGACGTTTCGTTAGAGTACCTCGATGATGCCTCGATCTCTCTCTCTTCTTCTCTCTTTCGGTTTTGAGGAAATGAGAAGAGAGGAGGTGACTCCCGTGGAAAGAGAATACGTTTCGTAGAACCTAACGAGGCTTATTCATCTGCTTCTCGTTTGCGTACAGACCGTGGGTCGTGTTTTGTTAGGTTTAAATTGTTATTTTTAGTCTCTTTGGACCTTTATTCATTCATTACAGGAATACTAAACGCGACAGAAAACGAGACAAGAAATGAGACAAACATTGCGCTCTATGTAGTCCTTGTTCTCTGGCGCTTTTAGCATGCCTGCGACGTACCAACAAGCCTCTCTTTCAATACTACTGTGATGCATTCATTAGCTGCAGGAGTGTGTGTAGAGAGAGAGAGAGAGAGAGAAAGACAGTAAGAGAGACAAAAAAATAAAAGAAAGAGAAATAAAGCAATGATACTTTCAAGATCGGATTCAGAGTCCACCGCTCGCGTTCATAAAGTTGGTGACGTGTTTCAACCTTATTGGGACGCGGCCCCATCAGTCGAACGAATAACCAACAAAACACGCGCACCGACGTGCCCAAATTTACTTCGTAACCATTTACTCTCGAGTGACACCAACAAAAAACACATTATTGAACACGACGTGCTCTCAGACATCGCTTGGGAACTGGAAAAAGCGACCTTTTTTTTTTCCCCCATGTTGGTGAACTTTGCCGCTTGTTTGTTTGCGAAGTGGGTACCATGCTTTTGCCGAGTGGGCCCGAAATTCGGCGGACTAATTTGCACTGGAAGAGGGCGCGTGTGAAACAAGGGCTCAAGGGACGCTATGGTCCAGCATGGAAGTGACATTGAACTATTGGCGCACGCATCTGGAGCTGTTGAAACGCTAACTCGGAACTGACGACGAAAAGGGAAAGACATACACGACACTTCTTTGAGACGTGAAGTATTTCTCCCTTCTTCGCAGTGGCTCCCGGGTTTCGTTACGTCTATCTTCAACCACATCGCTTTTAACTGTTTTTTTTCTTGTTGCGACTACTCCTTCATTTTTACGTAAGGGTTTTATGATAGCGGACGTTGCTTCCATTAGACCTTGTCACATACACTGCTTTCTAGACCAATCTTAACAGTCTCCCTGCGCTTCAATGTTTTACATTTCTTGTTTTCTTAATTTTAATGCCCTGCTACCTTGGTTAGTCTAAGAAATGTCTGCGCGTCTACTTGCCCGCAAAACACTCGAAGAGCCAATCTCTGCGATCTAGGAAATCAGCTCAGCGAATGATGAGGCGGAATATCTGTTTAGTCCTCAAAATTAAGTCTGCGCTGTGGCATTACGCAATTCAAGCATGAGGCTTTGCATTGCGCAGTGCCACAGCGCAGGCTTCATTTTCAGGTCTAAACGGATGTTCCGCCTCATCATTCGCTAAAGCTGATTTCCTAGATCGCAGAGATTGGCTCTTCGCGTGTTTGGCGGGTAAGTAGACGCGCAGGCATTTCTTAAAGGTGCCGCATGCCGAAGCTATATCCTTCACGCGAATACTGCACGTGCGTTCATGAAATATACTACGCGTCTTCCCCCAACGTGAACGTACGACGCCGCTCGCGTCGTTTCAGAGTTTTATGTTAAAAAAAAAGTAAGAGCATAAAAAATAAGTAGAGTAAGGCGAACTTTGCGTAGCCGCGTTTAAGCTGGCGGTGTCCTTCTTCTTCGGGAAAACGTGCCAACACCACTCAAAGAAAATAAAAAATAAAGACGAAAAAAAAACACGAAAAACACTAAAACAGCTGTATCATTCAGTCTTTACGAATAGCAGGCGCATACACAGAAGCCACGTCGAATACACTTCTGCAGCTTGTATTTTAACAAAAACCGGCGCAAAATAAGAGCCAAGAATAAATAAAAAAAAAGACGCAAGTATCGGCGTTCGTCCGCGTCCATTCATGCTTGTAAAAGATCTCGCGTCTTCAAAAAAAAAAAAAAAAAAAAGCTGAATACACGCGCATTGCCGGTGCACACACACACACACAAAAAAAAAGATTGACAAGATACGATGTACATTAACGAGAAAGGTGGTAATAAAACATCAGGGAACGAGCAGTAAACGGCAGTAAAGCTGTAAATATTGAATAAAAAAAAGAGGAAAAAAAAAAAACGGCACGTAAAGCAGTGAAACGGGCTATTAGGCTACATCACTGCCCCACTATACGCCTCCGCCGACGGCGGTATAGCCCTCGTTAGCCTCTTCGGAGGAAGCTATAGTCGAAGAACAACACCGTTTGGCCGACCATAAGACAGACCTCGCCCTGTCAATGGGAGACCATTGTTTTTGCGGGAATCGCGAGCAAAAAGAAAACAAAAACGAGATTCCTTCGTTAACCACTCGTGTTTTGCTGCTCGATATTTCTTTTCTTGCTTTCTCGTACTCGTAGCCGCTGACCTGAGAGCCGGAGCAGACGGTTGGCGTTCGGAGTCCTTCCACGACGGTGCTGCCTATGTGGTAACCGGCGCCAAGCCACGCACAGCCAGTATTCATCCTTTTTTTTTGTATTTTATTGGGGAGATGGCGCCACCTTACCTTTGTCTATAAGAAGGAAGCCGAATGATATTCTTCGCAGCTCTACTCGCGCGGAAACTTTCAACTTGCTTTTTGATGCCAAGCTTGTAAGCACAAATAAACAAATAAAAAAAAAACATTAGTACGTGAGTCGTGAGAACATTTTAAGGCTCGCTCACACAGTTACATTCGAGTGTGTTGCTAAGACGACACTTAGGACGAGCCAATGGGGGAGGCGCTGTGCAGCACGACGCAACGCAGCGCAACGCGGTCGTCGACGTAAATGTGTGAACCAGACTTTAGTGTTGTTAAAAGTTGGGAGCTGGCATCTAAAATTTCCGCTGTAGATGAAAACCAAAAAGTTTGCCAGGGCAGTGTTGTTGCTATAGCCTGGGACCTTTAACGAGCATCACAAGGCAGTGATACGCGACCGCACACCGGTACGATGCTCATCCAGATGGAAACGCGGGCAGGTCACCGTAGGTGTTTTGCAGCGCGAGCTTTCGCTCCACGTGCTCCGAGCTGCCTATAACAAGCTCGGCCACCATATAGAGCCACTGAATATGTTACGCTTAAGCTTATTGGCACTCCATTCCCAGATTCCCTCGTGGGCACCGCCATTTCGAGTATACATTAAACCAAAATGGCGGGGCAATTGAGGATATCCTACCAACTGCGACTTCCGAAGCTTCGGTCAGCTAATGTCCAGAAGCTCGGGAGATGTCGTCTTTTCTTAGTCGCGAAGTGGTATTAGCATTTCTAGAGAAGGAAAAAGTGTTTCCTTTGATTTCATATAAAGCTTCAGAGAACTGGCAACCATGACTTTAATCACAAAGATGGCGTAACTGTCGTTATCTTATCCAGTGGCTCGAGGACACTGATCTCTCCTCCTCGCGAGTTGCTCGAACAACAAAGTACAAGCGTTGCCTCGAAGGAGCGCCACGAAATCGCGTTAAGCCATTTTAGGATCCTTTCATCTGCGCATGCGTTCTGACGTACTATAGCAGCCCAGAGAGGTGTAAGAAGCGGATGTATGCAGAGCGAGCTGGTTAGGAAACTGTCTGGTAAAGTACATCTAAAAAGTACGTTAAAGGGCAAAGTAGATGAGATGTTATGTACTTCAAGCAAAACCGGGTGCATTCTACTTGGAGTAAATTACTATGCGGAGAGCAAGTCGTCTACTTCTTGTGAGGGGTTGCGATGACGTTAGAACGACGCCGAGTTCTGATTGGCTTCCGATTGAAAGGATAGTGGGTAGACCTCAATGCTAGATGCCTCGAGGCCTACCCAATATTTTTTTTCGATCAGTCAATAAGAGCTTGGCATTCTGACATCATGCCCTTTCAATCTCCTATACAATGTTTTTCTTTTTTTTTTAGCTGGTATGGATTTCCACAGGGGTGTACGTGGGTGCATCAGTTATCTTTGGAAATGACGGCGAATATTGGATAGAGTCAAGTGACTTCAGGGATGACAAAGCATCATTTTATGATACAAATTTAACGAGTCCAGATTTGAGGAACGCAATTCGAAGTCGGGAGCTCTACCTTCCTGGGAAACTACCCGGGAAAAATACCTTAAGTACAAGTACATACTCAGAGAAAGCACTTCAAGTAAAGCACGCGTTTTCTAAGCCTAACCTAATCTAAACCCCGAGTCACGGAGAAATATATTAACGTCGTCTCGTCCGTTATTTTATTTCTCGGTGCCTCGGCGCTTAGATGACGAAGATAGCTGCAGTTGGTGAAGCAGAAGGGGGCGACTTTCGAACGGAACTGCGTATACGGCGGACTTGCAGCGGCGACGCGCTTCGTGGGGCGTGCGTCGCCTCGGGTGGCACGCAAGAAGGATTCGCTCCATCGCTGTCCGTCATTATAAGCGACTTCGTCATCGTTGTCGCGGTCGGAGCCCCGCCGTATGCGTCGTTAGGGCCGTAGTTAACGCGTCAGGTGGGGGGACGCCGCCTCCACTCCGCATCGTAATTGGACGGCGACGGATTGCGATGACCGCCTGAGTGTAGCAACCGCTCGGTCCGTGTGTGTTTAGAGCGGCCAAATCGGCTAATCTTTCCCTTTAACCCTTCCTTTCTCTATCTCTCTCACGTGTCCCGCGAATAAGCTCTCGTAGTGAGTGAACGCGTCCGCATAACGCGTTTGAAGACACCGACGCTCACGGCTGACCCTTCAGTTAAGACTACTTTCAAAAAAAAAATATATATATATATAGGTGCCTCTGCTTGCAAGGCTTTGCATCACGCCGTAACAAGAACTTTTACGATGGACTCGGAAGGCCAAGCTGCGAGGAGCTGGGTGGACCTCCGTCGACGTGACCAGGCGTCAGAGGTGCCCGACTCTGTCCCCGCCGGGTCCATATCACATGAGCGAATGACATTTTAGCGAAGAGCGACGTTTGAGCGAATCGACGTTTTAGCGAATAACGGGGGCGCGCGTTAACCCACCCCGCCGCGCTGCGCTTACGCCGCTTCGCGGCGACAGTCTGCGGCGGCTCATTA
The DNA here is from genome assembly GCA_037355805.1 of Ixodes ricinus. Taxonomy (NCBI): domain Eukaryota; kingdom Metazoa; phylum Arthropoda; class Arachnida; order Ixodida; family Ixodidae; genus Ixodes; species Ixodes ricinus. The sequence goes on along the minus strand of JAZHYW010054383.1, from coordinate 2,783 downwards.
CAAAAATGTGAACCCATTTGGCCCACCCGAAAACGCCGCTTCGCGGCGTCCGACTATTCGCTAAAGTGTCATTCGGTGAAACGTGGGCGTTCGCTAAAATGTCATTCGATCAAGTGAGTGCCTCCCGTCCCCGCCGCCACCCTCTCGTGGTCGAGGCGCCGACCTGCCTGAGGCCGCCTGGACTTTACGTGAGGCACGGAGGACAACTCCGCCGACCGGGGACATGGACGCCCCCGGGTAGGAACCCGACGTTCCAGGCTCCCAACAACTCTCTTCGAGGCCATCAGCCTTCCACTATTCTCCTTCGGCGGTCTAGTCGAACGTCATACAAGACGGACGACGCCGCCCCTCAATGTGACCAGGACGGAACAGTGAGAAAGACAGCTATCAGAATGACATTCTTTAAAATAGTCGAGGTGGAAATATTTGTTTTTCTTATTTATATTGCAATACTGAGATATTCCCTGAAGCATCCTGTGTCCTTCGTACTTTAAGTAACACCTCAAACACATGAACCTTACCTCACCATCACAAGAGATAACTTTGAAACCGGTCCATTTTTCTTTTTTGCCATCCGTGAGACTATAATATATATACAGCATCAAAAGAAAGATATTCTGTTATTTGAAAAAAAAAAGATACATTTATGAATTTTTTTATTAATGAATATCAAATACATTTGAATTAGACGCGCGCACAGTCGAAACCTTCAGCAACTGCGATATAATGGTGTGAACCAGGCACGTATCCAGGGGGTGGCCCATGGGGCCCGGGCCCGGGCCCCGCCCCCTCCCCCCCCCCCGAAATCTTCGATTTTGCTGGGACTCTCCTCTCCCCTCCCCTCATACAACATTTTGTCATGGGCGGGCCCCCCCCCCCCGAAACAAAAATCCTGGCTACGTGCCTGGTGTGAACATCGTGCGCTGGTCACTGGCGCTTTGAGCCGTAGCTTGAATATTTCTTGCGCGTGCTGTGTGCCGTGCTAGGACTGTCAAAATCGCACGCCAAACGGATAAGTTAATAGAAAAAAGAAAGATGTCAGGGATGAACCTTTCACGACAAAGACGTCAACTATACTTCATTATCATTTTATCGAAATATTTCGGTTATGGTCGTACTAGTGAGAAAACACGATATCGGTCGTGTTTTGGTCCGCGCTTGCTCCCGTGCCCTCGGGAACACGGCACAAATGAGTCCGTAGCGCGCACGCGAGTTTCATCACTTCGGACAAAGCGAGCAAAGCACGCGCACCACGCGCTCCAGCAACGTCAAGAACGGCACCGGCCGTAAAGCCTTTTCCCGGAACCGTCTTCCAGAATATCGAAATAAAAATTAAAAAAAAAGAAAAACTATGGCGTCACCTGGCGGCCACACCACGAAGCTATAGCCGTAAAACGAGGTCGAGCAAAGAAAAAAAGAAAAAGGTTTTGCCAGGGTCATGTCGCCAACACCCCAACCGCGGACCCACCGAGGTCACCTCGTCGTCGACGGAGAAGCCTCGACGCGACGACCACGAAGAGGCGGCCATCACGCCTCGACGACGACATCCAGAGATCGCCCTGGCGAGAGGACGCCCGCCGCTGCCGCCGAGTAATGCACCGGATTGCTCAAGCCGCCTCACTCAAACCGATGCGCATACGTGAACAGCTCGCTGGCGACACGGGGCTGTCATCTCCCGTCAACAGCATAAACAACGGAACAAACGTGTAAAGAAAAATGCAAAAAAAGTCGGATTATTTCATCCCCCTCCTCCTCCTCCCCACACACACTTTTCCTTCGCCTCCGTCGTCTATCGGGAAGATAAGACTTCACACTTGGATGACCACGGGCTCCAGAAAGAGCCACCTTCTCCCGCCGCCAAGGTTTCGCACCCTTCGCCGTTCTGACGAAACGTCCTGCATGTCTGTCTCCTTCACCCCTCGTTCTTTTACGAACCTTTCTTTTTTTTTCTTTTTCTTTTTTCGAGTTGCCGATTGGTGTTTTACTCCTCGCTGGGGAATAAAATAAAAAAATAAACGGTAAAAATTTCTCGCAATCGGAACTAAGGTCAACCGACTCCAACGACTAATTCGAACGGAACTTTAACAAGTGACTTGTTAGTTTTTTTGCAAAGAGGAACGGGGTACCTCCTTTTAATCACTTTTGAGGTGATAAATGGTATTCATTACTTTATACATATATATATATATATATATATATATATATATATATATATATATATATATATATATATATATAGTTTTATTTGAAACGTGTGCAACGCCAACTTTGTCCTAACTTCAAGAATGACAAACGAGGACCGGAATGTCGGTCAGCGTATGGCCGCAATTTAGTTAATTATTTATTTAGCAACACTGCAGACCCACAAGGGGACTTACTAAATTAAAAAAAAAAAGATTTTATCCGACTGTTCAAAGAGCAATTGCGCCTCGATCATGTTTCAGAACATGCAAGACCAATTCTGTAGGCCACTCTTGCAGTGGGTTTTGCTTTTCGTACCTTATCTGCATCTTCTAGCTGCACGCATGCCGTCATTTATTACTGCCGCCTATACACAGGCGTAACGCGTTCCTCTCAGGAGCTGGTAACGGGTAGTTATAAACTTAGTTACAATTCGAGCAAGTCGGGATCCTTTTCACAGACACGCGTGTCAACGGAGTGGGAACGCGCGGTTTCACGCTTATACAGAGAAGGCGCCTAAGAGCCAACGAGCATAAATAGTCCGTTATGCGGTCAGCGTCCCGTTGTCATCGCTATCATCCGTTTCCAAGCACAACCTATTC
>JAZHYW010054382.1:0-17000 GCA_037355805.1 Ixodes ricinus | reverse complement strand
ACTATATTTGCATACTCGAGAACAGGTCTCAACAAAATTTTGTAAACCAGGATTTTTTTTTTAATTTCTGGCGAAGCATTTACGAGATTTCTTCTTAGATACCAGAGAGCCTGGTTAGTGTTCGTGGAAAGCATTTTGGACGTGAGTGTTCCATCGTTAATCACTCGTGAACGTTAATCCTCAATAGTTATTTTTGCCTACACCGTCTAGTTCGGTACCACCTATCGAATATTCAAAACTTGAAATTGATTTTTTTGTTCGTTATTGATATCACGACCGGTTTCCAGGGGTTGAGCATCATTTTCCATTCGTCGCACCAGTGCTTCATTTTTAGCAGATTATCGATAAGATTAATTTGATTTAGAGCAGTTTGGATTTTATTGCACAGCGAATATTCATCATCAGCAAACAACTTATTTGGAACTGGCATGCCAGAGGGGGAAGTCGTCTTTCTTCGCGTTGAAGTATAGTTCCAAAGTTCAAGCTGGTCTATTTACAAGTTGGTCGTCTATGAACACGAAAAAACATTGGTGAGCGTGGCAACATACTTTGTCGTACTATTGAAGCAGCAGAAGCGAGCTGTTGGCACAACCCTAGGAGATATTGAAAATTTGCGCGGGGAAGAAGCATTGCAGGTTGGGAGGGTGGGGGGAGAGGGACTTAGTACTTCCGACAACAAAATTTTGAGACGAAGCCAGAAGTGCGACCTCACCAAACAATATGACGCACATATATATTTTTTTATTTGACACTTGTAACGTGACGTCTGTGTCACTCACACGCATTCCAATCTTATTTCATGCACTTCTAAAATTAAACGCTCGCAGCCGCTGCTGGCAGGGGAAAGCAAAGTGCGATTTATGCTATTTTTCGATCCCTCTTACACAAGTATACCAATTCACACGAAACCAAAGAGCGTGTTCTATTCACCAGATTGAACATATTACGTATACGTAATATTGCACAAACGGAATCCGTCATCGTGTACACCAGTGCACTCGAATTATTGCGTGGACGAGTTCTCCAAGCGCCTGTGTGCGTGTGCGTGTGCTGTAAGCGCACACTTTATGATATATATATATATATATATATATATATATATATATATATATATATATATATATATATATATATATATATATATATATATATATATATATATACGAGCAATGTTTCAAACACTGCGGATGTAACATCTCAGGTGTCGGTGAAAACGCCTTTATGGACACAACGAGAGTTCTAAGGGTTCCATAGAGGGTGCAGCACGCGAACGGGAGTGTTGACGTGACGCTTTCGACTCACCCAGGAAATTCGTATCACGAGACCGAGAACGTACCGTACGCTCTTCGTTGCTGTTTATTTTTTTTTAATTATCATACTTAAATTGCCTCTCTATCAAGCGTCTTGCTGGCTCAAGACTGCGTCTCGGTAGAGCGTTTCGTCTGCAAACGCTTCGTGGAAACGAGACGCCATAGAAAGGATCCGAGAACGTCGAGACGTCTCTGTCGGTTTGCCCGGCCCGCGGCACGCGTTGCTTTGCCCTTCCGTCGTGCTTTTGCCATCCGTCATGCACGTTCGAGGCTCACGCTATAGACGCCGAAGCGTATCGAAACTTACGAAGCCTCTCGCTCGGGATGGGTGGGAAACTGAAGAGCCTTCCTTCCGTTCTAGGCCTGTCAGCAAAAATGGGTGAAGAAGACACGCGCTCGAGTTCGTAAGCTGCGTTATGCACTAAAAACTGCAGTCACACTCGCAGCCCGTGGTGCGGCAAGGCTGGTGCTCAGAGACGCAGGCAATCGTTCCAGCGAAAACTACCATCAGTCGTTTTGGCCTGCCGACAAGGGCAGCATTTAGGAAAATTAGTAGAGTCCGCAATAATTAGTTGTTCATTATTTTCGCGTAATTATTTTTTTTAATATTGTGCTTAAGGGCATGGCTTCAACTAGAAAATTCCTCAGCATCGTCGAAAAACACCAAATCAAGAAATTGCAGAACGATAGAAGGCACGCGGCATTTTACGGCTTTCTGACCGCACAAATTTCGACGGGTTTTTAAGTTTGGTTTGCTATCGGAGCGCATCTCCGCCCCGGACGGTACCGCGCCCTGTGGAGAAGATAGCGCAACCAGCCCTGTTGCGCATGTCGATTGCGCGAGCGCAGCAGAGGCTGGTTGCACTATCTCTCCATGGGGCGCAGTACCGTCGGGGCCGAGATGCGGCTCCGATAACAAACCGAAACTTAAAACCCGTCGAATTTAGAGCGGTTTTTCAGAAAGCCGTAAAATGCTCCGCGTGCCTTCTATCGTTCTGCAATTTGTTGATTTAGTGTTTTTTTTAATGATACTCAGCAATTTTCTAATTGAAACCATGCCCTTAAAAACAATATTAAAAAAGTTAATTACGCAAAAATAATTAACAACTTAATTATCCCGGACTTTAATAGTCTTTCCTAAATGGCGCCCCTGGCCCAGGATCAAAACGACACGAGCCTTTTTTCGTTGCGATGAGTAGCTGCAGGAGCGATTTACCTGAGTTTCCGAAAGGTTCTGATATATATATACAAAAAGACGTGGTGTTCGCTACAGTAACGACAACAGGAGCATCTGCCGGATACGCCTCGGGCTTCTTAGAAGCATATGTTTGCTCCATGCATGCGTACGTATGCATAGAGCATGTGGATGGGTGAATGGATGGATAGATGTTAATGGCTCTAACCTTTGTAACGGGCGGTAGCTTGCGCCACCTAGCTCCTGACAGATTTTTTTCTCCTTCTGTATGGCCAATGTGAATAAAGAACACAGGTCTCAGACAGTAGTGTGCAGACCATTTTGGCATGATATGTATGGGCGGTGTAACCGAGGCTCCAGTATTAAACGGATAGTGTATAGCGCGAATACGTGAATTTGGGTATGTAATGAAGTCTCCGCTGCTACTTCCGTAAATTCCCAGCAGGAAAAAAAAAATGTGTGGGGAGGAAGGGGGGGGGGTGCGCAGAATTTGTAATGGCTGTTGCACATACAGGACTGCGTCCACCTCTTTCCTTGTACCTTCTCAGATTCTTTGTTATTTTGTTTTGTTTTTGTTGAAGGGTGCTTGCTTTCTGACTGGACGGCCGAAGCGGCAGCACCTCGCTGCTCGGTCCGGAGGGTTTATCTTGGAAACCGAGCTGTGCCGCCGGTGCCCCTCGCGCGGCTCGGGCCAGCCAGGGTGGACAAATGTTTGTCTCTTCGGGATACGCCGAGGAGGAAGGAGAGGAGGAAAAGAGGACGAGAGGAAACAGAGGTGGCTTCGGGCGAGGCCCAGCTCTGGCCGACCAACCAAAACGACCAAGACGAGAAACCTCTTTTTTTTTAAGAGTTATTTGATTTGCTTTTTTAGTGGGGTTTGTTTTGACTCTGTGTGTCGGCATGCGCGTACGTGTGTGCGTACGTGCTTGTGTGTGTATGTGCGTGTATGCGCATGTGCGTGAGTGCGTGTCCGCACCGATGTTAGGGGGCCTGCTTCGGCGAGGGCAGCGGCGACTGTACAGGCCGGGGGTGTCGGGTTGTATGCGCGTGCACGGCCCAGCGCGCGACCGCTTGCATAAGCTGGGCAGGCTCGCATCCTCGTCCGGCAGGAAGGGCAGAGTTGGAGCGGAAGGTATACGGGCCTCCAGCACTAAAAAGTTTGATGACACAAGCAGCGCAGAGCTGCGGCAGTGGGCCATTTTTTTTCGGAAATCGCAGGTTCGGGAAGTACGAAAATACGCGTGAGCGCGTGGTCGAGCTGAGCGCGGGGACTCCTTCGATTAGGGAAGTAGGTCCTCCTGATTTGAGTGAGCTGCAGGTCAGAATGCCCAACGAGACAAAATGTCCAGCGGGTTGCACATTGCACTTTTTGACCGCTTTGGACATTTTGTCTTTTTACACACAGTCCGTCGAGCAACATTGGCGGTCGCAATTGCTTGGTCATCCTGGTAAATATCCCACACTGCCTGGTGATAGTTATTGGCAGAAAATTTGGATTTAGAAGGATGGGGGGAGGGATCATACGTTGGTCTTTTTAGACTTAGGCTAGGTGGCGCAAGGCACCGCCCGTTACAAAGGATATAGCCATTAACATCCATCCAGCCATCCATCCTTGAACACGAAGCGAATGACTGGATCCAAGACCTCGCACAACGTCGACACAGCCCCGTCGTGTCCATTACGTGCTCAGAGTACGGGATCAAGGAATGGTGGACAGACGACGGTGCGGACTTTTGAAAACGGTTTCTTTCCTAGAATTTAGTTCGTACTTTGGGTTGTAGATTAATAAACAATAGAATTGTGTAGACGTAGGAAGATTTTTGTAGCGTGAGCTACACTGGCCGAGGCTGAGCAGTTTCGCGTGACTGTCAAAGAGCCGTGCTCCGCAAGCGCGAGGAGCAGTGACGTCACACGGTGCACAGCTGGCGCTCCGCCGCCACCGCGCGCGCCTCGCCGGTCTGCGCATTCCAGAGGAGTGACGTCATAGCCGCGGCGGACGCACTGGCGCCGCCGCGTGCCCAGCTGTCCGCCTCCGTTGCACATTAGCCAAGTCTGACGCTGCACCGGAGCCGCTTGATAGCGCCTCTCATTTTGTGCGCATAAGCTAACGCTACGTATATCCTGGCATAGCCGAGCTAAGCCACCGCAAATTTTTTTAGCAGCATTAACGGTACGAGACAACTCACAACTAGAATGTTGTTACCTCAAGAATCGAACCAAAAATTGTAAACGCTTATGTAAACACTTAAAGGGAAGCTGCAGAGGTTGTTAAAAAAACGAGTTAAAGGTGAATTCTGTAGTATTTTCATCCCATGAGTCTGAGTATCACGTTCATTTTCCCCGAAGATGAAATCAAACGCGAGAAAACACGAAAAACCTCCGACCGGTCGTTACGTCATAAAAGAATATTTCGGTCACAAAGCGCGCGCGCTGTCGCTCTTGTGGGCAGGGCGTGAAATTACAAGCTTGCCAGGCATGCATGCTCCCCGCACTGACACCAGCCATGACGTTTCTTTTTAATATTTTCAAAAAAAGCAAAAGTGCGCGTGCATAGTTTTGATGGCGCTAAAGATGCGCGAGAGCGGATGATTCCCAAAGCTCCTTTACGACGTAACGCTATAACGCTCCGGAAGAAGGGGCTTTACGGTACTTTGAAATTGATTTGCTGCAGCCTCCGCACACCAAATTGCAATATAATCTTGATATTCGTGATGCTGGAAGCCAAATAAAGACGATTTAAGTGTTTTTACTAGAGTACACAACCGCTTCATCTTCCCTTAAAGCAGTCCGTAAGGTGAAACAGACAGCTGAGGTGCGACGTCGGAGCCGGTAAGGTGTTATTCCGGAGTGGATGGACTGAATGAACGGTAAAGGTGCAGGCGGGCACCATAAAGCCGGCATGGGCGTTTAGTATTAAACCGAGTAACACACCGGACAAATATTCCATGGCGTTTCGGCACCAATGAGGGTGTTATGTATAGAGAGCGTGTCAGCTGTCTGCGTAAGAGGGAGAGCGTTTTCGTACGTCACTATGGTACAAACTGTCACACAAGCTAAACGAAAAGCGCCGAATAAAGAGGGACAAGGAAGTAGACAAGACAAAGTGCACTCTCAAATAAAAGGTTATTGAAACAAACACATTATCAATACCGTCGTTCCGGATGTTCGTTCAAAAAATGAAACTTGCATCTGTATGGTGCATTAACGGGGCACTATAAACGCACTTGCTTTTCCATTGCTTTCTGATACAGAATGCATCGTAAAATTTGAAGGCACTCCCATCTGCGTATTTCCCGAAAAAAATTTTTTTTTCTAATTCTGGGTCACATGGGCACGTATCCCAGTGCACTGCCAGATTGCCCGGCGGGGACTGTTTTACTGAGCATGCATGTTATCATGCTACCATGCATGACGATGCATGTTATCTTGTCGTATTTTTATCATGTTATCAGCGGCCCGTGGAATGTTTTGGCGGAGTGCCGAGAATGGCCCGCGTCACTAAGGAGCGCGGTCGACGGCGCAAAACCTCGAAGTGTCCCACTAACAGCTACCCCTGTAATATTACTGTAAAAAAAATATATATATCTACCTATTTATCTATATATATATATATATATATATATATATATATATACTGTAAACGACTTAATTTTCGCGAATCGGGCCAATGCTGAAAATTTCAATGAAATTATTAGCGGGTTCTAATTTTCGCGAATCGAGTGTAGCTTCTGTAGCGTTCACATATTTCCCGAATTGTTCGCGGGACGTATTTTTCGCGTGTGTAGGCGATTCGCGAAATTCGCGAAAATTAGGTCCTTGCGACAATTTAGTCGTTCACAGTATATATATTTATTTAAATATATCTATTCTACATTGCAGTAGAAAAGCACAGGATTGCGCAAACCTTAATAATAAAAATATGGAACCAACCAATCCCCTCCACCACCGCCCCAGAAAAAAACAACAACATTAAAATTCAGGCGCAATACCTAGGAAACAAAAATTTCCTGCGCGCATTCTTCCTTTGAACTCGCATTTCATGTTACTCTAAAACAGTGGTTCTTAACCATGGATGTTTTGCGGACCCCTTGTGGATCGGCAGAGATAATGGATGACCCCGTTCGTGCTGAAGGGAGGGAAAAGTATAGGTTAAATATAATAGTAATTTAATAAATGAATATAAGTAAGGGATAGTGCGAAGTAGACCTCTTTTATAACATACACACGAGATAACTCACCCGAAAACTGAAACATTTCTTCTCGATCTGGAAAAAGACAACTTTTATTGCCAGAATTGACTGATCAGGGAGGGTTTCGCGGACCCCTAGAATGCCTTCGCAGACCCCAAAGGGTCCGCGGACCTTCATTTGAGAACCACTGCTCTAGAAATATCAGTATTATTATATCGGCACGCAAATCAGCGGTTACCAGTTACCTTCACCATCACAAAACGCCACGACGCCATGTAACAGAGCGGTGACAACTGCGAACCTAAAAATATATACCAAAATAAGAAAGAGATATTTGGCACGTCAGCCAGAAACAAAGTTGAACGAGATACCCCCGAGTACCAGCTCGTGAAAATAGGACCGTGTTTAGAAGACAGTCACGGAGGGAACCTCAAATTGAACGCGACCGACGACAGACATACACACCGAAAAAAAGGGAGAGAAAGACGAGACCGAGGGCAAAGAAGCCAAACACGTCATCGAGCGCCAATCCAACAATAGAGATAGGGATCCATATTTTCGGTACATTTTTTAGTCTTTGCTTCCCCCATTTTGAGCGCCGCCGCCATAGAGACGTCTGGCGTGCGCGGTCTACCAGCTTGGTGACAGCTCGCATCCGTTGACCCAGTTCGAATCCCGCAGCCGTCGCCGCCATCAGTCTACTGGCCCACAGGCACGCTCCGACGATCCTTGTTTTGACTGCCATAACGTCTTTCCCGTTACCTTTTCGCGTTACTTAAAAGATACGTTCGTCAAGTCTCGTCATTTTGCTTGTTTGCGCGCGAAGACTGGCTCGTTGGCGCAGCAACGAATGACTGGAATAGCATCTGCCGCGGATCTTGTGTATATATATGTTTCTTTTTTGTCGTATTATATATGGAAGTGTGGATATCTGCAGTAGCTGTCGCTGAGTATCCGGTTGTGAGGGAGCACGCAGAGCGGCGTGGTTGACAATTGCGCGTGCGGTGAGGTCTGGCGTAAGTAGTAGACGTTTCGTTAGAGTACCTCTTCCTCTCTCTCTCTCTTCTTCTCTCTTTCGGTTTTGAGGAAATGAGAAGAGAGGAGGTGACTCCCGTGGAAAGAGAATACGTTTCGTAGAACCTAACGAGGCTTATTCATCTGCTTCTCGTTTGCGTACAGACCGTGGGTCGTGTTTTGTTAGGTTTAAATTGTTATTTTTAGTCTCTTTGGACCTTTATTCATTCATTACAGGAATACTAAACGCGACAGAAAACGAGACAAGAAATGAGACAAACATTGCGCTCTATGTAGTCCTTGTTCTCTGGCGCTTTTAGCATGCCTGCGACGTACCAACAAGCCTATCTTTCAATACTACTGTGATGCATTCATTAGCTGCAGGAGTGTGTGTAGAGAGAGAGAGAGAGAGAGAAAGACAGTAAGAGAGACAAAAAATAAAAAGAAAGAGAAATAAAGCAATGATACTTTCAAGATCGGATTCAGAGTCCACCGCTCGCGTTCATAAAGTTGGTGACGTGTTTCAACCTTATTGGGACGCGGCCCCATCAGTCGAACGAATAACCAACAAAACACGCGCACCGACGTGCCCAAATTTACTTCGTAACCATTTACTCTCGAGTGACACCAACAAAAAACACATTATTGAACACGACGTGCTCTCAGACATCGCTTGGGAACCGGAAAAAGCGACCTTTTTTTTTTCCCCCATGTTGGTGAACTTTGCCGCTTGTTTGTTTGCGAAGTGGGTACCATGCTTTTGCCGAGTGGGCCCGAAATTCGGCGGACTAATTTGCACTGGAAGAGGGCGCGTGTGAAACAAGGGCTCAAGGGACGCTATGGTCCAGCATGGAAGTGACATTGAACTATTGGCGCACGCATCTGGAGCTGTTGAAACGCTAACTCGGAACTGACGACGAAAAGGGAAAGACATACACGACACTTCTTTGAGACGTGAAGTATTTCTCCCTTCTTCGCAGTGGCTCCCGGGTTTCGTTACGTCTATCTTCAACCACATCGCTTTTAACTGTTTTTTTTCTTGTTGCGACTACTCCTTCATTTTTACGTAAGGGTTTTATGATAGCGGACGTTGCTTCCATTAGACCTTGTCACATACACTGCTTTCTAGACCAATCTTAACAGTCTCCCTGCGCTTCAATGTTTTACATTTCTTGTTTTCTTAATTTTAATGCCCTGCTACCTTGGTTAGTCTAAGAAATGCCTGCGCGTCTACTTGCCCGCAAAACACTCGAAGAGCCAATCTCTGCGATCTAGGAAATCAGCTCAGCGAATGATGAGGCGGAATATCTGTTTAGTCCTCAAAATTAAGTCTGCGCTGTGGCATTACGCAATTCAAGCATGAGGCTTTGCATTGCGCAGTGCCACAGCGCAGGCTTCATTTTCAGGTCTAAACGGATGTTCCGCCTCATCATTCGCTAAAGCTGATTTCCTAGATCGCAGAGATTGGCTCTTCGCGTGTTTGGCGGGTAAGTAGACGCGCAGGCATTTCTTAAAGGTGCCGCATGCCGAAGCTATATCCTTCACGCGAATACTGCACGTGCGTTCATGAAATATACTACACGTCTTCCCCCAATGTGAACGTACGACGCTCGCTCGCGTCGTTTCAAGTTTTATGTTAAAAAAAAAGTAAGAGCATAAAAAATAAGTAGAGTAAGGCGAACTTTGCGTAGCCGCGTTTAAGCTGGCGGTGTCCTTCTTCTTCGGGAAAACGTGCCAACACCACTCAAAGAAAATAAAAAATAAAGACGAAAAAAAAACACGAAAAACACTAAAACAGCTGTATCATTCAGTCTTTACGAATAGCAGCGCGCATACACAGAAGCCACGTCGAATACACTTCTGCAGCTTGTATTTTAACAAAAACCGGCGCAAAATAAGAGCCAAGAATAAATAAAAAAAAAAGACGCAAGTATCGGCGTTCGTCCGCGTCCATTCATGCTTGTAAAAGATCTCGCGTCTTCAAAAAAAAAAAAAAAAAAGCTGAATACACGCGCATTGCCGGTGCACACACACACACACAAAAAAAAAGATTGACAAGATACGATGTACATTAACGAGAAAGGTGGTAATAAAACATCAGGGAACGAGCAGTAAACGGCAGTAAAGCTGTAAATATTGAATAGAAAAAAGAGGAAAAAAAAAAAAACGGCACGTAAAGCAGTGAAACGGGCTATTAGGCTACATCACTGCCCCACTATACGCCTCCGCCGACGGCGGTATAGCCCTCGTTAGCCTCTTCGGAGGAAGCTATAGTCGAAGAACAACACCGTTTGGCCGGCCATAAGACAGACCTCGTCCTGTCAATGGGAGACCATTGTTTTTGCGGGAATCGCGAGCAAAAAGAACAACAAAAACGAGATTCCTTCGTTAACCACTCGTGTTTGCTGCTCGATATTTCTTTTCTTGCTTTCTCGTACTCGTAGCCGCTGACCTGAGAGCCGGAGCAGACGGTTGGCGTTCGGAGTCCTTCCACGACGGTGCTGCCTATGTGGTAACCGGCGCCAAGCCACGCACAGCCAGTATTCATCCTTTTTTTTTGTATTTTATTGGGGAGATGGCGCCACCTTACCTTTGTCTATAAGAAGGAAGCCGAATGATATTCTTCGCAGCTCTACTCGCGCGGAAACTTTCAACTTGCTTTTTCGATGCCAAGCTTGTAAGCACAAATAAACAAATAAAAAAAAAACATTAGTACGTGAGTCGTGAGAACATTTTAAGGCTCGCTCACACAGTTACATTCGAGTGTGTTGCTAAGACGACACTTAGGACGAGCCAATGGGGGAGGCGCTGTGCAGCACGACGCAACGCAGCGCAACGCGGTCGTCGACGTAAATGTGTGAACCAGACCTTTAGTGTTGTTAAAAGTTGGGAGCTGGCATCTAAAATTTCCGCTGTAGATGAAAACCAAAAGTTTGCCAGGGCAGTGTTATTGCTATAGCCTGGGACCTTTAACGAGCATCACAAGGCAGTGATACGCGACCGCACACCGGTACGATGCTCATCCAGATGGAAACGCGGGCAGGTCACCGTAGGTGTTTTGCAGCGCGAGCTTTCGCTCCACGTGCTCCGAGCTGCCTATAACAAGCTCGGCCACCATATAGAGCCACTGAATATGTTACGCTTAAGCTTATTGGCACTCCATTCCCAGATTCCCTCGTGGGCACCGCCATTTCGAGTATACATTAAACCAAAATGGCGGGGCAATTGAGGATATCCTACCAACTGCGACTTCCGAAGCTTCGGTCAGCTAATGTCCAGAAGCTCGGGAGATGTCGTCTTTTCTTAGTCGCGAAGTGGTATTAGCATTTCTAGAGAAGGAAAAAGTGTTTCCTTTGATTTCATATAAAGCTTCAGAGAACTGGCAACCATGACTTTAATCACAAAGATGGCGTAACTGTCGTTATCTTATCCAGTGGCTCGAGGACACTGATCTCTCCTCCTCGCGAGTTGCTCGAACAACAAAGTACAAGCGTTGCCTCGAAGGAGCGCCACGAAATCGCGTTAAGCCATTTTAGGATCCTTTCATCTGCGCATGCGTTCTGACGTACTATAGCAGCCCAGAGAGGTGTAAGAAGCGGAAGTATGCAGAGCGAGCTGGTTAGGAAACTGTCTGGTAAAGTACATCTAAAAAGTACGTTAAAGGGCAAAGTAGATGAGATGTTATGTACTTCAAGCAAAACCGGGTGCATTCTACTTGGAGTAAATTACTATGCGGAGAGCCAGTCGTCTACTTCTTGTGGAGGGGTTGCGATGATGTTAGAACGACGCCGAGTTCTGATTGGCTCTCCGATTGAAAGGAATAGTGGGTAGACCTCAATGCTAGATGCCTCGAGGTCTACCCAATATTTTTTTTTCGATCAGTCAATAAGAGCTTGGCATTCTGACATCATGCCCTTTCAATCTCCTATACAATGTTTTTTCTTTTTTTTTTAGCTGGTATGGATTTCCACAGGGGTGTACGTGGGTGCATCAGTTATTTTTGGAAATGACGGCGAATATTGGATAGAGTCAAGTGACTTCAGGGATGACAAAGCATCATTTTAAGATACAAATTTAACGAGTCCAGATTTGAGGAACGCAATTCGAAGTCGGGAGCTCTACCTTCCTGGGAAACTACCCGGGAAAAATACCTTAAGTACAAGTACATACTCAGAGAAAGCACTTCAAGTAAAGCACGCGTTTTCTAAGCCTAACCTAATCTAAACCCCGAGTCACGGAGAAATATATTAACGTCGTCTCGTCCGTTATTTTATTTCTCGGTGCCTCGGCGCTTAGATGACGAAGATAGCTGCAGTTGGTGAAGCAGAAGGGGGCGACTTTCGAACGGAACTGCGTATACGGCGGACTTGCAGCGGCGACGCGCTTCGTGGGGCGTGCGTCGCCTCGGGTGGCACGCAAGAAGGATTCGCTCCATCGCTGTCCGTCATTATAAGCGACTTCGTCATCGTTGTCGCGGTCGGAGCCCCGCCGTATGCGTCGTTAGGGCCGTAGTTAACGCGTCAGGTGGGGGGACGCCGCCTCCACTCCGCATCGTAATTGGACGGCGACGGATTGCGATGACCGCCTGAGTGTAGCAACCGCTCGGTCCGTGTGTGTTTAGAGCGGCCAAATCGGCTAATCTTTCCCTTTAACCCTTCCTTTCTCTATCTCTCTCACGTGTCCCGCGAATAAGCTCTCGTAGTGAGTGAACGCGTCCGCATAACGCGTTTGAAGACACCGACGCTCACGGCTGACCCTTCAGTTAAGACTACTTTCAAAAAAAAAATATATATATATAGGTGCCTCTGCTTGCAAGGCTTTGCATCACGCCGTAACAAGAACTTTTACGATGGACTCGGAAGGCCAAGCTGCGAGGAGCTGGGTGGACCTCCGTCGACGTGACCAGGCGTCAGAGGTGCCCGACTCTGTCCCCGCCGGGTCCATATCACATGAGCGAATGACATTTTAGCGAAGAGCGACGTTTGAGCGAATCGACGTTTTAGCGAATAACGGGGGCGCGCGTTAACCCACCCCGCCGCGCTGCGCTTACGCCGCTTCGCGGCGACAGTCTGCGGCGGCTCATTACAAAAATGTGAACCCATTTGGCCCACCTGAAAACGCCGCTTCGCGGCGTCCGACTATTCGCTAAAGTGTCATTCGGTGAAACGTGGGCGTTCGCTAAAATGTCATTCGATCAAGTGAGTGCCTCCCGTCCCCGCCGCCACCCTCTCGTGGTCGAGGCGCCGACCTGCCTGAGGCCGCCTGGACTTTACGTGAGGCACGGAGGACAACTCCGCCGACCGGGGACATGGACGCCCCCGGGTAGGAACCCGACGTTCCAGGCTCCCAACAACTCTCTTCGAGGCCATCAGCCTTCCACTATTCTCCTTCGGCGGTCTAGTCGAACGTCATACAAGACGGACGACGCCGCCCCTCAATGTGACCAGGACGGAACAGTGAGAAAGACAGCTATCAGAATGACATTCTTTAAAATAGTCGAGGTGGAAATATTTGTTTTTCTTATTTATATTGCAATACTGAGATATTCCCTGAAGCATCCTGTGTCCTTCGTACTTTAAGTAACACCTCAAACACATGAACCTTACCTCACCATCACAAGAGATAACTTTGAAACCGGTCCATTTTTCTTTTTTGCCATCCGTGAGACTATAATATATATACAGCATCAAAAGAAAGATATTCTGTTATTTGAAAAAAAAAAGATACATTTATGAATTTTTTTATTAATGAATATCAAATACATTTGAATTAGACGCGCGCACAGTCGAAACCTTCAGCAACTGCGATATAATGGTGTGAACCAGGCACGTATCCAGGGGGTGGCCCATGGGGCCCGGGCCCGGGCCCCGCCCCCTCCCCCCCCCCCGAAATCTTCGATTTTGCTGGGACTCTCCTCTCCCCTCCCCTCATACAACATTTTGTCATGGGCGGGCCCCCCCCCCCCGAAACAAAAATCCTGGCTACGTGCCTGGTGTGAACATCGTGCGCTGGTCACTGGCGCTTTGAGCCGTAGCTTGAATATTTCTTGCGCGTGCTGTGTGCCGTGCTAGGACTGTCAAAATCGCACGCCAAACGGATAAGTTAATAGAAAAAAGAAAGATGTCAGGGATGAACCTTTCACGACAAAGACGTCAACTATACTTCATTATCATTTTATCGAAATATTTCGGTTATGGTCGTACTAGTGAGAAAACACGATATCGGTCGTGTTTTGGTCCGCGCTTGCTCCCGTGCCCTCGGGAACACGGCACAAATGAGTCCGTAGCGCGCACGCGAGTTTCATCACTTCGGACAAAGCGAGCAAAGCACGCGCACCACACGCTCCAGCAACGTCAAGAACGGCACCGGCCGTAAAGCCTTTTCCCGGAACCGTCTTCCAGAATATCGAAATAAAAATTAAAAAAAAAGAAAAACTATGGCGTCACCTGGCGGCCACACCACGAAGCTATAGCCGTAAAACGAGGTCGAGCAAAGAAAAAAAAGAAAAAGGTTTTGCCAGGGTCATGTCGCCAACACCCCAACCGCGGACCCACCGAGGTCACCTCGTCGTCGACGGAGAAGCCTCGACGCGACGACCACGAAGAGGCGGCCATCACGCCTCGACGACGACATCCAGAGATCGCCCTGGCGAGAGGACGCCCGCCGCTGCCGCCGAGTAATGCACCGGATTGCTCAAGCCGCCTCACTCAAACCGATGCGCATACGTGAACAGCTCGCTGGCGACACGGGGCTGTCATCTCCCGTCAACAGCATAAACAACGGAACAAACGTGTAAAGAAAAATGCAAAAAAAGTCGGATTATTTCATCCCCCTCCTCCTCCTCCCCACACACACTTTTCCTTCGCCTCCGTCGTCTATCGGGAAGATAAGACTTCACACTTGGATGACCACGGGCTCCAGAAAGAGCCACCTTCTCCCGCCGCCAAGGTTTCGCACCCTTCGCCGTTCTGACGAAACGTCCTGCATGTCTGTCTCCTTCACCCCTCGTTCTTTTACGAACCTTTCTTTTTTTTTTTTTTTTCTTTTTCGAGTTGCCGATTGGTGTTTTACTCCTCGCTGGGGAATAAAATAAAAAAATAAACGGTAAAAATTTCTCGCAATCGGAACTAAGGTCAACCGACTCCAACGACTAATTCGAACGGAACTTTAACAAGTGACTTGTTAGTTTTTTTGCAAAGAGGAACGGGGTACCTCCTTTTAATCACTTTTGAGGTGATAAATGGTATTCATTACTTTATACATATATATATATATATATATATATATATATATATATATATATATATATATATATATATATATAGTTTTATTTGAAACGTGTGCAACGCCAACTTTGTCCTAACTTCAAGAATGACAAACGAGGACCGGAATGTCGGTCAGCGTATGGCCGCAATTTAGTTAATTATTTATTTAGCAACACTGCAGACCCACAAGGGGACTTACTAAATTTAAAAAAAAAAGATTTTATCCGACTGTTCAAAGAGCAATTGCGCCTCGATCATGTTTCAGAACATGCAAGACCAATTCTGTAGGCCACTCTTGCAGTGGGTTTTGCTTTTCGTACCTTATCTGCATCTTCTAGCTGCACGCATGCCGTCATTTATTACTGCCGCCTATACACAGGCGTAACGCGTTCCTCTCAGGAGCTGGTAACGGGTAGTTATAAACTTAGTTACAATTCGAGCAAGTCGGGATCCTTTTCACAGACACGCGTGTCAACGGAGTGGGAACGCGCGGTTTCACGCTTATACAGAGAAGGCGCCTAAGAGCCAACGAGCATAAATAGTCCGTTATGCGGTCAGCGTCCCGTTGTCATCGCTATCATCCGTTTCCAAGCACAACCTATTCTAGGGGTGTCGCGAACCGGCCGAGGTTCGAGTTCGACCAGGTTCGACTTTTTCGAACTTTTAGTGAAAATTTCGACGAACCTTGTATTAAGGTTCGACTCATGTGCGCATGCGCGACAGGCTGGCCAGTTGGCTTCGGATTGGATGGTGATGGCTAAGGGACGAATTAAGGGCAGCGTTGATTGGTTATTTCAGTTAATACAGTACAAAAACAAATAAGTTATTAACTTCTTCAGTGATTAGAATTGGGTTCCTTTAATTGCAACTGTTCATAAAATAAAATAACCATTTTCATAATAAAAAGTTCTCTAAACTTAGACATGCTTGTATCAAGGTCTGGCCACACTGTCCACAAAGTCGAACCGGTCGAATTTGGTGAAAAGTTCGAGTCGAACCCCGAAAGTTCGACCTAAAAATCTGGTTCGACAAAAGTTCGCGACACCCCTAACCTATTCTACAATCTTCGACGGTCAAGAGCGTTCGAAATTGCCCGGAAGCTGCTGATAAACGTCATATCCGTTCACGCAAAAAAACATGATCACACTTAAAAAGCGGTACCGTACTAGAAGTAGTAATACTGTCTGTGAGGGCAAGCTTTAATGAGCATACGGGCAAGTTGGTCACGTTTTTAGTAACTTGTGAACATGTGTCAAGTGGAGAGAGCAATAGACCCTTTTTTTCATGACGTGCGCGCCACCTGGTAGCGGCTGAGCCAATCATTCGACTCCGTCATTGTTTGGGAAAAAACACTCTGAGCATCTATATTGGCCGCGAGGGCTGCGTCGGCAATCGGCGTCAACTCGGCTGAGTTTGTATCGCAAAAGAAATGTTGCGTGCAGCGTACAGCGAGAACTCGGATCAAGTCATAAGCTTTGTGTCCAAGAAATGGCGGCCATCAATGTTGCTTCATGGGGTTTTGTAAAGGGACTATTGGAAACTTCAGGGGGCACCAATTGTGTAAACATTGCCTTGTAAAACAAAAACAAAAAAAGAAAACAAGCAAAATTTAGATTTGTGCTTTCATGTTCTCGGTAGTTTTTTTCTTTTGCACACGGTGAAAGTTTATCGGTTGTGATGCGTGTTCAGTAATATCTGACATTCGTAACGTTTGATCCGATCACCTTGGAGGGTGGCGGGCTACCTTATTATAATATCTTATTGACTCGACGTGCGTTTGCCGCCAACGGTCGGCCTCACCGAATGGAAGAGGTCAAATGAAAACTGCATTTGCAACCATATTACGCAGACGACACGAGTCCTGGACCACGTAGCCCCGGAACCCAAAGTGTCGATGTACTCCCAACTCAATCGGCAGTACACCTCCACAGAAATCCTAGAGACTCAACAGGAGTCAGAGACATTGGACTACCATGAAAGGGAACACGGAACCCCAAGTGCGTAATCGCTACTACCCAATGCATGT
>JAZHYW010054381.1:0-10709 GCA_037355805.1 Ixodes ricinus | reverse complement strand
GGGGGACTCACCTCATCAGATTCCTATGGGACTTACTATTTCATGACTACCTGTCTTAAAAATCATCACAGAAAAGCAACAAGCGTTTTACAGAGTCATGTAAGTGTTCTTAACGGCGTGGATTACTTAGTTTTTAAATATACAAATTATGTACTGAAATAAAAAATAAACTGTGAAACCCTTTTTCCTCATAGAAATGCATTGGGAAATCTGAAAATATTTTTTTTAAATAAATGCGGCGCTATAATCAATTTTAGACAAATCCACACTGTGGAAAGTGTATTCTAGATTACAGACGTGAAATAATATTTTCCAAAAATTATATTTCAGAGCATTTGTTCACGAAACTGTCACGACAAACTAGCTAGTTCAGCTAGTTTGCCCTGGATGGCGCTCGCTGTCTAGAAAGAGAGTCTTTTTGTAGTTTGCTCTTGTCGTTGTTGTATATTCTTGTAAACTTGACATGAGGCTCCGCCCATGCTCCTCCCCCATTTTACGGCTCTCGTGGACCGTCGAGCTGAATTTGTGGCGCGTTTCGTGGTTCCCGGTTCCTCACAACGTTGTTTTTTTTTCTTGTTTTTCTTTTTTTTGCGAGGGGGTGGGGGGCATGTCGCTTTATCAGCTCTGTCCTGTGCGTCTCGGAGGAACGGGCTGGTACCTCGCTGGTATGGAGGACGGCGAAGTGAAGGGCCTCGTGCCCTTGCCAGCTTCACCAAACAACGGACGCTTGGTTGCTTGCCTGTTCCTAAGTGCAGGTCAATAATTTTGTGCATCAGTCGCTGCGTGGAGAAATGTATGCCTTGTTATCAGGGCGTTGAAAAAAATATTTTTAAATATAAATTCAGCGTATGCGACTGCGTGGAAGTGTTCGCCGAGCCCAGTGTAGTCCAAACCTTTTGTACACAACCATAGATACTAAATGCGGTTAAATCTTTGGCGGCGATCATGTTGTTCATTAAACGACGTTTCATCGGCTAATCGGTATGTTCCATCGACAAATCTTTTCGTCCGAACGAGACTGCTTTCTTTCGTTTCATGGACACAATAGACCGATCTCACCAAGCGTTCCACGCATGCGTGACGCCGCCATAACTGTAGTTCGTAGGAGAAGACGCCAGTTCACGAGAGAGCTCATGCCGCCTCGTGCTCTGCTCGCGCAGACCTCCAGCAGGGTTGTCGCGCGTGCAGAAAGACTACAGCTCCCACGATGCATGTCGGCAGCGGTGGCGAACTCAAACTAGCTGGTGAGATCGGTCTATTTGGAACGTTTCGTTAGTTTCGTTGAAAAATATGTTTTCTTGTACGCGTGCGTGCGTGCGTTGCGCGCGCGTGCGCGTGCAGGCTATACTTCGTTTCAGCTTGGGTCCAGACGCAGCCAATGCTACAAGCGCGAGCTCGCGGGTTTCAGCGTCCCTGCTCAAGCACGCGCGCTCGTGGCAGTAAGAGGCACTGTTCAGGGCCACACGCTCGTGCTTGTACCATCGGCTGCGTCTGGACCCAGAGCTGAAGGCGAAGCTATAGCGCCTACGCAAGTGTGTGCGTAGTACGTGACGGCGCTTACACATGCGTTCGTACGAAGACGTGCGTGCATGCATATGTGAGGGTGCGCATCCGTGTACGACCGTAAGCGGGCGACTATGCATGCACGTGCGTGTGTGCGTGAGTACACAGCTATAAAATTATCCTGTTTGTTTTATTATTACTTGTCTAAGTATGAGCGTAAATTTAGGGTTTGGAGTCTTCAATGTTCGCCTGTAAATGCCTGCCGACTTTCATTTCTAAAGTGTTGGTATATTGTCCTATATGAGAAGTCCGACATCCCCCGTGAATTGAGCATATATTGCCAACAGCTACTAAATAGAAATGTCTTAGCGCTGACAATATTTCGTCGGTGAATATCGCCAGTGGGAGTAACAGATTGGATACATACGAGTGCCGCGTGGTGTTCTCCGAGCCTACTGTAGTACAAACCTTTTGTACACAACCATGTATCCGGTAAAACAATTCGTCGGCAATCACGCTGTGCACCAAACGACGCTTCATCAAAAGATCGGTCCGTCGACGCTGCAACCTTCCATTGACAAATCGTTTTGTCGTAATGAGACAGCTTTCATTTCATCGACACACCTTGAAAGTTTCCATCAGAGATATGATTTCTTGTATGCGTGCGTGTGCGGACATTTCGGTGTCCGGACGCACCGAAATGTCCGCAAGCACGCATTCAAGCAACTCCCTCCACCGAGTGTTTCTCGGGACTACCTACAACTTTCCAATTGACACCTTCTTTCCCGAAGCAATATTTAAAAAGGTACCTAAGTAGATTTAATCAATTAAATAATTAGGCTCAATAAAAATACCGGCGCTTTGGAAAGAAGTCTGCTAACCATTAGTTCGAGATAGCTGGGGGACATTCTGTATCCTTGTGAGGAACGAGGAGTGGGTTCCCTCAAAAGTGTCTGTGTATTGCTCCAGCGAACATCTCCGGAGATGGAGAGGGAAAGTAAAGAGACACGCCTGGAGGTCCCATCTACCGCAGGGGGAAGGAACCGAGTCGCCGTCTTGAAAGACGGGAGGAAGGGTGGGGGGGGGGGGAGGGTAGAGGGGGAGCGCTTTCGGAGTGGTCCTGGAAAGACGGGTCGCGTCGCCGTGGTTTTCGGCGTGCGGGGAAAACGCGCTGGGGTCCGTGCTGCTCTGCTTAGCAGCGATAGTTAGGATAGCTGCGTTACATACTTTGTTAAAATATTCCCAGTTATTTATTATTCAAGTTATAAGATGAAAAGCGCTGAAAATACTCAAAATCGCGGAGGTGTATAAAATAAATACAGATTAAAAACAAACTTGGCGAAAAACAGATGGCGAGAATTGTCTGGCGAATTTGAGCAGAAATAAACACATAACAAACCAAGCTATACGAGTATAAGCTCGAGCTTTTGACGTAGCTACTTTTGTAGGACTTGTTTTGTACAAGCGGGTTGCATAATGAAAAACTTGAATCGAAAGAACTATAATTATTGCGTTCTTTGTTGCCTTGCCTCAGTTATTCCCGAATATTATTTCATATAGGAAACAGGACAGGACACAAATATCCCGGCACAATAAACTATTTATGCGATTGCTTCGGAGCTCGTTTAGAACTATATAGTTGTCTTTCAAGAATAATGAAAACCAACTGTGCCCTTTGAGGTTGTGCGACCTGTTAGCCACAAGGGTTCAGTTTTGCGACGTTTGTCTGCTTCCTCGCCACATCCTAAATACCAGACCACAAAAGCCGTTGGCACGATAGTCTATGTCGTAAAACTCAGCGATCTCACTAAACCGCACTTGGCATTGTCCACAGTGAAGCGAATATCCCTTTCCATCGGCTTTTTATTTCTGCAGACCAGTCTTTAAATGACAAAGTCAGAGCAAAAAAAGAAAAACAAACAAAAAACAATTAGGTCAAAAGATCAATTTATAAAGTTGGCATCACTAGCCACACCAGTGGCACCACTAACTAGCACCTTCCAGGGCCTTCTTTTCCGCTTTCCCGTAAAAGTCGACAAGGCTCACGCGAAAGAGGGGGATAGCCGCTTCGTTCCCTCAAAAAAGCCCCCGACTAGTTTCCCAGATCTTCCGTGCCTTTGGACAAACTCTCAAGGTCGCCGGAAGATGATCGCGGGAGAGCGCCCCCCCCCCCCCGCTCCCACCCCCTTTCCTACCCTGTTCACACCACCCTGTTTCAAGACGTCACAGTCAAAGCGGCGAGGATTGGTTAGACTGCTTGTCTGTCACTTTGCCCCCACTCCTGTTTTCTTGCGTGTTTTTACTTCGTCCGGCCAAACTCCAGCGCCATCTATGAGAAAGAGCGGACATGACGGTACTGGGTGAGTCCCCCTTAAATATTTGCGATCCGTCGTCGGACATTGGAGCGACGCTGGCGTCCGGCGTTTCTTTTTCTGTCAGCCCTCGGCGTTGTCGTTTGTTTTCCCTTTCCCCTTAAACCTCCTCCTCCTCTCTTTCGCCTGTATTTATACTCCGTTTCATCTTACGATGGGACCGCAGCGGACTCTACGAGTTATCTCAGCCAATCCAGCCCCGCGAAAGTAACACATGACTGTGCTCCTCGCGCGTCGCTGCTTTTCCCTCCCAACAGTCAGGTGAACATTCGCGCGGCTTCGGATTGACTCTGATAGCTAGTAGTCAATCCAATAACAATAATAGGGATGCCGCGAACTCGGTGAGATTTGAACCTCGGCAGGTTCGCGACGTCCCTAGTCTCTACATCTTTGTTGTTATACACCAACTCAACTCTTTGACGTCACGCTCCAGCGGCGGCGCTGTGGTCGTCAATACGTATGCACAGACAATTCGTCTCACGCGAATATGGTTTCTGCGCACTCGCAGTACCCACACCTGGCTTGGGAAAACACGGGCTTTTTTTTAAACAGCATGTTGGTGTATACTAACGTCACTTGGATCCTCCCCGTATGGTCGCCATTTTGGTTCATGGAATGGGCAGATCCTCCTTGACCTCTCGATTCTTGGCGAGCCGATCCGAAGTTCCGGTGAAAAGTTGCGTCGTCGAGACATTTTACTTGAATACCGCGATTCTTGAAATAAGCGAGAAGAACAATCCCGCTGTAAGAGATTTGTAAAAGTAAGCATGATTGATAAATTCATTGAACGCAGACTACCAAAGAGGCTTATTCGCGACTCCAGCGACCTATAGGGGACGCCACTATCGGGCAAATATGGCGGGCGAATCCAGGTCGTGCCGTGCCATGTGCCAGCTCAACGCACAACGCTGGGGCATCAGCGAGCGGGAATTGGACTCCAAATGGTTCGCCCCGCTTTTTATTCTCCACGTTTCGAACCTGCGGCGATGTGTTGGGGTAAGCGAGCTTCCAGAGGCTTGACTTTCTTCGAAGAAACGAGGAAAGGACTGCCCACTGTCCTTCCACTGTGCTGATGAACGTTGAGAAACGCAGAATGTCTGGCTCACGCGGTTCCATAGGTCGCGTGCTGAGCAACCTGGGTCACAAGGCGATATTACGGTTACGACACAGACACCGGTAGAACTGTTCTGTCGCGCAATCCACCGACAACATGCAAACACGGAAGCCAGAAGAGACGAGCAGAAATCGCGAAAGGACCTGGTCCGGCCAGTTCAGTGTTTTCCCGCTAGGTGTCGTTCGTTTTGCTGGAGTCGCGAATATTGGCGAGGGACGCTCTCAGTGCGACGATGCTCCGTGACGATTTTGGCGCGACTGGTTCACAACGACCCTTCCGAAGATTCCAAGATTTTGAATGGACCGAAAATGGCGATTGCCATGGCAACTGAAACAGTTCATCCAATTACCTCGCGAGGTTTGGTCATTCGCATGTAATTAGCATGTGTTTGTGTCCGACTAGTAGGCAGGAAAAGGAATGTGGCGCTGCTTTTCCAGCATCCAGTGCACTTTACTACATACGGGCTTTGCGGTGGCATGCCCTGGATTTTTGGAGTGCACGTCCGCGCGCGTGAGTAAGCGAAGTGAGAGCTCGGCCTCTTAGCTGGCGCGAAGTAAAACAGACGAGGAGACTGAAAGAAAGGGTGAGGAGGAAAGGTGGAAGAGGGTAAAGAAGAGGAGGGGGAGAGGGTAGTGAAGATGCGGCGACGACGACGCCTTAAAATAGTCGGTCACGGAGGGACGTAGTCGAGTGTGTGGTGCTCGTCAGTTGCGTAATGGGCGTCAGCTAGGACGAACCTATTGCTCACCCGTTTTATATTTCGTGTATGTATATATATTTCTTTTTCTCCGAGCGTGTTTTTCTCTCTGGGGGGGAAAGGGGGTAGGCGAAAGGGGAATGCGGTTCAACGGAAGTGGCCTCCGTCAAAAAGAGGAAAAGAGGAACAAAAAAAAGTCAAAATGGGGGTTATGTGAAAGCTAACGGATGTTGGACACTGTTGTTTTTGTTTCGGGATTTCGTTTATTATATATGAGATCGTTTATTTTATCAACTTCCACTAACAGTGTGTTGCTCTTAAAAAACAGCATTGTCCGTTTCCCATTCCACGAATGAATTGATCATTAAGTCGAAAACGAAAGCCATCATTTACGCAAGGACGCCCATTACCGTTCTGAGGCCTGACTTACTTGACGATCCAGCTCTGCATCTTTACATAAGCTTGTATGACATATATACATTCCTGTATGCATAGGTCTATGGCATGCATGTATTCCTGTATGTGCAAGTGTATGTCATGCGTGCATTCCTCTATGTATACATGTATTTGTATGCATCTCCCAGGCTTCTGCTATAAGTACCTGTATGGTGTGTACACGTTCCAGCCACCGCTAACTTCAGTTCGCAATAAAACACACTAAAAGTAAACTATGTACGATGGTACGTTACCATAATCACGTTTATACTTCTGTGACAGTTAAAGATGGACAGTCTATGATATGAGGTTCTACAAACTATATGCCGAGACACTTGAATATTGTAATTGTTACAAATTAATCTCATTGGGCATATATGATTTATATTTATTTTATGAGATACAGCTTAACGCGCGTAGAAGTCTCCTTTTGCGCCGATCCTTTCATACAGACGCCGCCCTCTTGCGTTGTGTAAATCCAGTCTCTGTTTGCGCTAACCGTGAGGTCAGGCGTTTCCTCCAACCGGGCTGCGGTGACTTCTTGTCCAAACAACTGCTCCGACCTCGAATTCTTCGTCGTCTTCCTCTTTTCGAAAATCCTGCCCTCCTCCGCGAATAAAAAAAAAAGAATGCTTCACACAAAAGAAGGAAAAGGCCGCTCGAGCAATCGATCTCCAAAAGCCCCATGAGCACTTCCTCAAGTCGCGAAATACTCCATCCCTATTCCGTCTATTTTTTTTCTTTTCCCCACGCTCTTAGTGTTTAGGTCTGCCTCGTTCGTTGTCCCTCCGGCATCTTTTCGATCACGGTACGTTAGTTTGAACCGCGATGCACTTTGTATTTAGCTGGTCGACCCAGCGGCCATTCGCTTCCGTGAACCGCCACGTGATGTCGGTGTAACGCATAGTGACGTCAAGTGCCCATGAATGAGAAAGAGCGACATTGTCTCTTCCGGCGCGCACACTTTTTGTATTTTATGTCTTGCTCATTCACACACTCGCAGGTCGACGGGAGCGCCGCCTGCTCCGCTCCGTGATAGCAGGCGTTCTTCCGATTCGCGGTGAGAAGATTGCCTAGGGGCCGCTTCTGTTTTCCTCCCTATGGGTAGTGGTGCACGTGCTAGCCACGCGGTTATGTTTTCATTTTGATAGCACGTAGAAGCCTGGCATTGCACGTGCTTGCACCAGCCGAGGAAGTTGAACGCGTGAACACCGCTTTCAAGTTTGGATGTTCAAACTTTCGCTGCGTTGCGACTTCCCTGCCTTCCTTCACAATTCCTTCGCTTCGTTGTGCTCAAGCTGATGCCTTTGAAGGCCAAAGGACCAAAGGACCAAGCTGTATTGGCGATTTTCATCGCGCGTTCTTGAACCTATACATTCACAGCTTCTTGTTTCGACCACCAGGCGCTGTGTATATCTGATTCGCTTGGGAAGGCTGGAGGGCGAACCTGCCGCCGCTGCTTTCTGTTCTAGCCGCTATGAGGCATCTATTTTGCCGCAGTCGCCAATACAGAGCCAAGGAACTTCTGCCCCGAGAGTCCTCCCCGGGTCCTGCGGCCTTTTTAGCGCAACCAGTCGGACCCGAAGCGACCGCGGTGGACTGTGGACTTTGGGCGCCTCGGTCGGCCCTTTGGAATGCCACCTATGCGCGAACACGGCTCTCGTGTGTGAACAGGCGAGAGGAAGAAAGAGGAGGAGAAGGAAGGAAGCGGTCTTCTGTTTGTTCTTCTCTGGCGTAGGTACGTTTCCTGGCAGGAGGCACGGCCACGTCTTCCAGTCTTGTCCAGTGCTCCTGGGTTACCGGTAGAGTACTGTTTCAGAAGGTTTTTTTTTCTTTTTTGGGGGGGAATTTTTGTTTGGTTTACTTTTTTCTACAGATTCCGTGTATTTTTTTTGGTATAAATTGGATATAACTTAACGAATTTAAGCACACTAAAAATCACTAAATTGATGGGGAAAAAAAACCAAAAAAACTTCCTCGAACTAAAAAAAAAAAAAGAACTCCCAAGATACGGAACTCCAGTTACCGGTAACCCAATCACTATTATTATTTGTTTATAATTTTGTGAGACAAATTTAACGGAACATATCGAATTGAATATGCAATTTTCGTCCTGTGTTATTCTGTTTTTTTGTGTGTGTTTTATTATCGAAGTATAAGCAACCACAAAATAACTGAGGGAAAACAAATAAATTTCAAGTTTGAAGCAGACTACGAAAATTTTTGTCGATTCTACCTAGAGCTGTTCAATGTGTGCCGAGAAATTGAGGTAGAACAGGAGACGAGGGGGCACGTGGACGTCGGAACGCAGAGCTCTGGTTTGGATGATTAGGGGGTGGACCTAAAACTAGCTGCCCATGACGTATAAGCAGTGTGACTCCGGCCTAAGTGAGTTCCGATTATCTTACTAACGCTCCGTAACCAATGTGACGGGGACATTAATCGATAAGAACGCGGAAAAACGAATCGCGAGGAAAGAAACGTGACATAAGGCATGAGAAGACGACGGAAAGGAAAGCGTCAGGCGCTACGAAAGCTTTCCACGTAAAGACGGCACACCAAGCGCCGGGAGTGCGAACTAATTTCGGTGGGAAGTTTTGCGCACGCGCGCGCTGCTCGCGCATGTCGCGAGACATGCGTCCTATATGATGTGTGCGACCAAAATGGCGAGGCTCGCTATAAAAGGTTTATCCGTCCGAGTCGCCAGTGTACAGACGCCGACGACCAAGGCCCACTGGATCTTTTTCGCCCGTCTGTTTGCCCGTGCCGTATTGTCGCTTCTGTCTTTTATTTGTTCGCACTTAAGAAGGCCGTTGCGGCAGGTTGGTCCCCTCAAACAAAACAAAAAAAGAAGCCGGGGCTGCCCGTTTGTTTGACTCCTCCGCCGCGCGCAGGTCTGCAGTTGTGGTGGTTCTTGCAGCGGAGATCTGTTGACCAATCAGATTGGGGTACCGCTTGAGCGCTGCTCAGCGTACGCCAACCTTGGCACGGATTGGCAGCCCTTCCTCTAAATTCTTCTGTTTTTTTCTTTCTGTGACGTTTGTGCGCCGAAAAGCTGACGGAGAAGAGAAGACGAGAGCACGACGAGGACGTCAAAACGCCGAGCTCTGGTTCGGATGATTAGTGGGTATAAACCTAAAGCTAGCTGCCTCTGTGTCCACTGCACTCGTGGAACGCGTTCATTCAAAAGCCAAACGCCGGACGCCTGCGTTTCGCGTTCTAACGGGTTTGATGAGTGCAGTGGAGACAGAGGCAGCTACAGCTTTAAGCCTAGCCACTAATCAGTCCAACCAGAGCTCAGCGTTCTGATGTCCCCGAGCGCTCTCGTCTTCTCTACGTTCTCCGCTTCTCGGCGGATACGTCTCTTCATCGCTATCTCCCTGCCGAAAAATCCCGAGTCGATTCGCTGCAGGGACGCATGCGCGGTGATTGTTTTTTCATAGAGGGGAGCTCCTGCGCAAGCTCAGAAAGCGGGCAACAGCACAGTAGACAACGATGGCAGCGAGCAGAAGGCGATTATTAGCATGGCCTATATACTCTTTAACGCACTACAAAAAGAAAAGAAAGAATGTTTCGCGCATAGTTTTCAAGCGCTGCGCAAAATAAGACTTCATCCAGGTGCACTTTTGGTATACTGCTCACTTAGTAGTAGCAAAAGCCGTCTGGATTGTGTTGCATTTGGTCAGGACTGCAAGAAGTGCATCAGTTGGTCAGACTTCAAAGAAGTATATGTATCAATTGGTCAGACTGCAATAAGCATGCATCTGTTGGTCAGACTGCAAGAAGTATGCATCTATTGGTCAGACTGCAAGAAGCGTGCATCAGTTGGTCAGACTGCAAGACATGCACCAGTTGGTAGGCTGCAAGAAGAATGCGTCAGTTGGCCAGAGTGCAAGAACCATGTATATCAGTTTATCACACTACAAGAAGTAGAGCTACGGTTGTCTAATGCATAACCTAACCACAGAGCTTTTTTTTTTTATTTTTACAGCGGAGCTGTTTAAGGTCTCGTTTCCCCAGGATCGTGTCCGGTACCAAACAAATGTCGACACCAGTGGTCGACACTACACTCTGGTTGCCGCCGTCGCTCACAGATGGCGGTAGCTGTCCAGAGTGTTGTGTTTGCCAGTTATCTGTTCGCCGCCGTCGCTCATAGATCGATTACAGCAACCTTTCCCAGCATCGGCAACCAGACAACTGGTTGCTGCCGTGCTCTTAGAAGGCCTTCATTTTTCGAGGAAGAAGAGCGGGAACCGAACGGCAGCGTGTGCGCAGCAGCGCGAATGGTTCTGGAACCGCCGCGAGGCCGCTATCGCCAAAGTTCCACTCGCGTTGGGCGCTTCAGATTACCTTGCGAAAGAAGAGCAAATCAGCCTCACCTGGAAAGCCACCGCCGAGAACAGAAGCTACAGCTCCGCTGCTCTTCCTTCTACGCAGAGTAGAAAGGCTGAAAATTGTTGTATAAGGCCTATCTTTGAACGGTGTGCGATGTTGTTCAGAAGAAGCTGCAGACATCCATCCAATTCCAGGGCAAAGACGGATATGTTTCGCAGCCTCCAGTGAGCAACGCCCCATTCCGTCCGAGAGA
>JAZHYW010054380.1:0-62129 GCA_037355805.1 Ixodes ricinus | reverse complement strand
CAGCCATAACCAGATTTTTTTTTCAAGCCGCTTAAGTAGAAGTTAACATTGTACATTGTTTTCAAGCATTGCTCCTCATTCATCGGCTCGATTTACAATTTTGGTAAATGAAAAACCGTGATTAAGCAAAATAGCCCCTTTGCGAAATCCCCAAGCGCCCCGGCCCGCGCGCGAGGAATTTTGGGCGAGATTGTCCCTCGCCTGGCCGCTGTGCCTTGAGATCGCATTGCCTTGTCGCTTCCCTAGCTCCTCTTAATCCTCTGTTTTTCGATTCCATTACCTATCTTTATCTATTCCTGTGTATTTTTTATTGCTTCTAAGTGTTCCTATTATTTTCTGCGCGCGATATTTCTTGTATATTTATATAGTATTTGTGTCTTTACTTTGCCTTTTTCGACGGGAGTGCCGACGGACAACACGCCGCTTCGCGCGTCGTCCCCCAGGTGAGTACCACCGTTGCTACCGATTCCTATCGCGCTGTTAGCTGTTCATTTTGGTTCATTGGACCCGCGTGCAGTTCAGAGGAGCCGTTTATGAATACCCGCGCACATGTAGGCAAAGCTCTGAATCAACACTCGCGACGCGAGAGCCGAGTGCGCTGTGATTTGGCCGCCCGCGCTCGCTCCGTTGACTTGCACTGTAGCGTATGCCTTCGAGTGCCGCTTACTTGACCAAGATACAGCACGCCGCTTTGTCGCCGCGAACCATTTGTCCGAATGCCTGCGAAACCGTAACACCGTTTGACATATCCAACGCTGCGGCGCCTGGCAACTGCACACAGCGGCGCGCAGTTGTCAGCACTTGAAAGAGGTTGTTTGCAACTGACAACCGCCTAGCAGATAGATTAAGAAGGCATACCATAAGCGTATACAAGCCGCTACGTTGGGCCACCGGCGCTTGCGAACGGCTCGCGCCGCAGCGCGCAGTTGTCAGGCGCCGCAGCGTTGCATATGCCTCAGCTTCGCAAACATTCGGACAAATGGTTCGCGGCGACAAAGCGGTGTGCTGTATGTTGGTCAAGCAAGCGGCACTCGAAGGCATACGCTACAGTGCGAGTTAACAGAGCGAGCGCGGGCGGCCAAATCACAGCGCACTCGGCTCTCGCGTCGCGATTGTTGATTCAGAGCTCTGCCTACCCCTATGACATGTTCGCGACAACGCGCGAAGCGGCGTGTTGTCCGTCGGCACTCCCGTCGAAAAAGGCGAAGTAAAGACACAAATACTATATATATATACAAGAAATATCACGCGCAGAAGACAATACAAACACTTGAAAGCAATAAAAAAATACACTTGAACAGATAAAAATAGGTAATGGAATCGAAAAACAGAGGATTAAGAGGAGGCAAGCGACAAGGCAATGCGATCTCAAGGCAGAGCGGCCAGGCGAGGGACAAACTCTCCGACAATTCCTCGCGCGCGGGCCGGGGCGCTTGGGAAAATAGCAAATCGTCTATTACTCTAGCTCAAAATTGTCACGAACACTTGGCACACATGTTTACACTGAAGCGCACCTAACATAATTTAAAAGTAGAACGAAAACGGGACGAGATTCGCTTACCGCTTCACGGAGACAGGCGCATTTGGATCCTAAACCTAACGGGCGAACTGGGCGAACTTCGAAGTCTCCGGCGATCGGACGAGGCAAGCTGGGTGCGCTTCGCTGACCACGCCTGGTTGAACTAGGAGAGGCGCCGTTGAGTTGAGAACCAGAGTCGCACTAGAAGCGTACCGCCAAACAGCTGTCCCGTAAAACGTAAAACGAGCCGACGACCCCCACGCCACTACGACGCCATCTTCGCGGCGACGGGAACTGGGAGCGTGGAAGCCGGGAAGTTAGCAAAGCCGCAGCAGCGGAAGCCACCGGGCGGAAGCTTTACGTTTCGGTTTCGCTTTTTCTCTTTCTCCGACGCCGGCAACGGTTGCGGGGTGGTGGGTTTGCGGCTGGTTCAGGCGACGAGAGGAGCCACAAAAAGTCGCCGAGTTGGCCGAGTATGAGTCACGGCCCACAATACGAGCAACGGGCCGTTTGTCGCTGTCGACCGGTGACGCGGTATCCTCGGCTTGGTGTCACGATCGGTTTGTTGCCGTGCACGTTGGCTTTGCTTTCCGGTACGGCTGATGCGGCTGTCGAATACTTGTGGAGCACATTATTCGAGACAGTCGCCCCAAAACGCCGCCGTGAAGAGTTGACCGAGGAATTTGTGTGAGCTCAACGTCGGTCTGTGTTCCGTTTCGACATGTATGGTATGTGTAACGATACCGTTGGTAAACGATGGACGTTTTTCTTGGAAGATGTCGGTCGCCTCTCTGCATGCATGATTTTGTGATAGCGGTCGTCCTGTGGTATAAGCGTTTTGTGGAAAGTTGTCGGTCGCCTACGTCATCGGACGCAAAACCAAACCAGGCACACCGATTTCATATCGGTAAGCAAACTGGCCGCCTGTGTAGAAAGAGGCGGAGCCATAGCGGTGGCGGTGTCTCCAGTTATGCAGAACGCCAAACCAAACTAGCTGCATCCATAATAACAAGAAATTATGGTGGTGTCATAGCAGAACTGTTGAGCAGCAGGTATATTGAGATCAGTGTTGGTAACGCGCCTGGCGCAGCGCCAGTGTTGCCAACCGTAGGGTAATTACCCTACTTGTAGGGTATTGTAGGCATTTTTGGTACATTGTAGGGTTGTAGGGCCGTCCGGCCATTTCCCAACCAAAAGTAGGGTATTTTCAGACGTTGCTTCTTCAACGGCGAGCATAATACAAAAAAAAGAGTAAAAAAAAAGCTGCCGTACAAGCTTTGCATAGCTTTACAACTCGTGTGCTGCCACACCACGACATCATGCAAAACGAAAGTATCCAAGTTGCAAGACGTGCTAACAAAGAGCACCACACACCAAGTTGGACAGTATTGGAGAGCTGGAGCAAGTGGGAGAGGTGGGAGGAGGTGGAGTTGCGCATAGGGAGTTTGGAGCCAGAAGAGGTATCTTCCCAGTGAAAATGTTCCCGACAATTTTTCTCTGATGACTCTGGTCCATCCGGCGGTCCTTGTTACACCTGCAAAACACGTGGCACCGCGGGCGGAACCACCACGAGCCCACCAGAACCGGCAGCGACCTGTTCAACTGGGCTTTTCTACGCGCTGGCGTAAGGTGCGCATGCTGCAAATAACCATAGCTTGAACTACCACTCGTCCTGGGCGCTCTTTTGTTATGGCGCGTTGCAATTAACTCTCCTTACCACGCCCATAGAGCGTCGATCACGGATGATCGACGAGTACGGAGACCGATTTCAAAGCTCCCGCGGAGCTTCCCGGCACGTTGTGCAGTCGGTTTTTGCAGTTTGAAGACTGCCTACCGACTGCACAAGTAGTTGGGACTGGAGGCGTTCACTTGAGCGAACGACCTTTTAGCGAACGAAGCCGAAACCATGACGTTTCATCGAATGACACTTTAGCGAATACGGAAGAGCCGCCGGTTTTCTATCCTCCCCTGGTGTAATAGCCTAGTTTGTCGAAATAGTACCTTAGTTTGACGAATCCCTAGGCGGTACACCCAAAGAAGCTAATATACCGTTCGGATTAGCTTCCTTTTGTATTGAGCCACCTTGTATGTCGCCGCGAGTGCTGGTCCCACGTAGCCCAGTTTTTAATTTGACGACAAATCGGCTAAACATGCTGGTTGGGGATGTCTGTGGGCTCGCTACATCACTATTGTGCTGATGCTACACAGCGCACATGCAAGCATGGTGTTCTAGAATAACGCAGGTATGCGCGTACATGCGTGCCCTGTCGCTTTGTACTGTATTAATATTACCCTGTATCATCATAATCCATGCAACAGTATTATTTGAACAAAGATTTACCTTGTAGGGTAAAATGTAGGGTAATAAGAAACATTCGTAGGGTAATGTAGGGTTTTCTGGACGCTGGCGTGGGGTATTTCTGAAAAATAGGTTGGAAACACTGCTCAGCGCGCTTCTTGGGAGTCGTCCGACCACCCTCCGTGGTCCCGCCGTTACCGTCGTCTCCCGCGTCACGACCGCCGTCGTTGTCTCACCGTTTGTGATTATTGCCCCTCGGAGTTTCGTCCACACTGCAAACACCACGTGCGCAGACATAAGCCGCAGTTGTGCAGACGTCGTCGAATGTCCTACACACCAAAACGTGGCGAAGAGTGCGGTGCAGAGGGTGCAGACTACACTTGCGCCTGGCACACGCCCGCCCTAACCCCGCGCCGCCCGTCGTTGCGTAGAGGATCACGTGACATCTCGTGCCACGTGATGGCCATGTTCTTGGTGGCCTAAGGTCAATGTTGCCGGACGGAGCCGAAGTTTCAGTTTCGATTCCGGCTCAAGTTTAAAAGTAGATTTAAAAATATATATCCCATTTTTCGCGAAGCAAACGACGTAGTGTTTTTTACTAGGGCTTTTTAATGCGAAATCACTCATTATCCCGAAATCTCCGGAATTCAGCGGAATTGCCCTTTAACTTGCTGCTCGAATCACCAAGGCCAATCACTGAGAGGTCTTTCTCCCCAGTTAAAAATAACCATTGGGTCCAATTAATTATCGATATTCGGAACCAAAGGGGAATACTATTCGTGATTTCAGACTCCTTCCGATACCAATTGGTAGAACTACTAGTGTCCGGATATCCGAAACTGGAAAAAGTTGCAACTGGATCTAAAGGTGAATAATCGCGACATTTTTTATTTAAATACAGTCAAACCCGTTTATATCGAACTCTAAAAAATAAAACGTGTACCAGTTTTATATTGCGGGTAATTCGATAGAAAAGTTTTAATGAACTTGAGTCTCAGAAATCCACTTTCTGCTGACATAATATACATTTAAATAGTCTTGCATCTTCTGCTGCTTTTTCTTTATTGCATCCGCGAAAACCATATTTTTCTACGCTATCGATGGACTCCAAAATGCTGAGGCTGCTGCCTTCTATATTCGTGCATGAGAGCCGAACTATGCTTTCGCTTTCCCCTAAGGCAGGCGGCTGCGTTGGGAAAAAGCCATTTAGCAGAGCAAGCGGGCTTTTTTCCTTTCGGGCGGCCGCGTCAACCGCCCGGATTTTGCGGACGGAGCGGGAGAGAAAGCATGGAGCTCCCTCTCCCCGCTACCTCCGCAAAAGAAATTTTATTTTCTATACCGCGCAATCAACCCAACCGCCAAAAAAAAACAAAAAAAAAAAGAGCTAGCGTGTTTTGCAAGCTGGCTTTCCCCAATGCGGCCGCGCTCTCACGTTGGGGGAAAGCCAGCTTGCATAGCAAAACGGCGCTGTTGGCAGTTCGATATATCGGTAGCGGCTGCTATTTTTGTTTGATGTTACCGTAGTTTTTGCTATATATTATCACTGTAACATTACTGTGCACAACAATTGTTCGATATAAGGGATAGTTCGATGTAAACGGGTTCAATATCGTCGGGTTTGACCGCATTCCGAGCATTAAAAGGGAGAAAATTTGCAATTCGAGCAC
This sequence comes from Ixodes ricinus, assembly GCA_037355805.1. Lineage (NCBI taxonomy): Eukaryota > Metazoa > Arthropoda > Arachnida > Ixodida > Ixodidae > Ixodes > Ixodes ricinus. The sequence goes on along the minus strand of JAZHYW010054380.1, from coordinate 56,644 downwards.
TCTTGAGCATACGCAATTAAAGCATCATTTTGTGGATCACGATTATTGCAAAAGTTTACACATTAATACAAACTCTTCGGACATAATTACTCTGCCTCCAGTACCAGAATTTTATCACGTAAAAATATTGCTGAAGTTTCACACACTGTTGTAGATCTGATCTGTGACGAAGTATTGGATAAAGATGTCTTGATTGTTCCATAGAATAAGTCGGTCCGTGGTAGGCCCAGTAAAAGAAAAAGGACATCTAAACTGCAGGTATTGCCAAGCATGAAGTCTGGTAATAGTAGCACTAATTGTAACATTTATTTATTAATTTATTTATTTTCAGTGCCTACGAACGGCCAGAAGCCTAGGAGGGGTAGAGCACCAAGTCACATTAAAAAGGTGAAAGCGACAAAACAAATCCAGAACACAACCCGACGACAACGCACTATATCAGATTGTCAACGCTTATCTTGAATGATATGATGTCGTCATTAAAAAAGTCAACAAGGCGCGTATCAAGATGATTAAAATAGTTCTGTATGCGAACTACAGGAGAGAAACAATGCATGGGATTAATGGCAAACGTGCGGTTGTTGCGAAAATGTCTAACAGGCACATTTAGATTGATGCAGGACACAATGAAAGGACAGTCATAATACCCATGCAAACACTTGAACAAAAATATGAGATCACATCTGCCGACCACAGCATGGTTCGTTTAGGGCATGCAGCATGTTGTATTGCACATCGTGAATTATTGTGTGGAAGGCATTGCATGGTTAAATGATAATAGGATCAATGAGGCACAATCACTTATTCATACACAGTTTTGCCATGCTGGGGGACTCCAGGATGTTCTTTTTGGCCCAAGATTCTTGTTTAAAACGCAAGATAAATTTGTCCAGATTTTTCATATTCCAGATCATGAACACTGGGTGACAGGTGGAAATTATGGGGCTCCAAACTGTTACAATTGGAGCCGGGACGCATATCTGGCAAAGCATTTTATTGCGAGGTGCAACACTGGCAGCCTCAGAACAACGACTGTCTGGAACATCGAACCGGGGCTCAACATATACAGATAAGATACACCGTACGCAGGCGCACAGCACTCTTACGCCAGACTTAAAAGTGCCTACTTCATGGCATGCTGTTATCAGCTACACGCAGATATGACACTCCTTCTCCAACCATTGACCTGGCCACCGCTTTCATTTTTGTTATTCCGAGACGTTGTTCGTGCAGTAAACCCAAAACAACATCTTGCAGACATTTTGGAACGACAATTCTGTTTGTCCAGATAATACAACCGTCGTCAATGGAAAGTTCAAAACGACGTGTCCAAAATGGCTGCAGTTCGTCGGGCACACTTTTAGGCCATCCACACCATATCATGTTGCGAACAACCCTCAACTGGTTGTCACGGGATGTTTTACGCTCAATGTCTTTAGCTGCGAGTGGCAGATAACTGACCAGAGAAAAAAAATATCTTCCGAATGTTCCTCAGTGTTTGCAAGTGGCAGTCTCGACAAAGCATCAGCGTGGCCGATAGCAGTTCCCGGCTTGTGCGTCACTTTCTAACGGAAATCGGCCAAAAATGTCAGCCATTGGTGCACTCTTGCCGTGGCAACAGTGCTTCCCTGCCTCTTAGGGTCAAACAGTATTATCAGCGGTTGGTGATCTGTCATCACGTTAAAAGTTCGCCCGTAAAGGTAAACTTCTTTACGCCAAACACAATGCTCAGGGCTTCTTTTTCTATCTGGCTGTAATTTCGCTCAAATGTTGAAAATGATCAAGATGCAGATGCTATCGGTCTCTCTTCACCATTCACAATATGTGCCAAGACAGCCCCAAGGCCCTATTCTGACGCGTCACACGTTAGCTGAATATCTTTTGTGACGTCACACAGCTGTAGAACACTTTGATCGGTCAGCACTTCTTTACAAGCTTTAAACGCGTCGTCACACTGACCTGACCAGTGTCCTTTTGTCTCCTTGCGCAACAGACTATGGAGCGGTTCTAGCACAGTCGCTGGACTAGGTAAAAATTTTGCATGGAAATTTACCAAGCTCAAAAAAGCTTTCAGCTGGGTCACGTTTGCCTGTTTTGGCGCGTTTTTTACGGCTGCTACTTTCTCTGCAGTGGGGGTGCAACCCATCTTTGTCAGTTTCGTGCCCCAGATACTTCACTGTTTGTTGAAATAGCTTGCATTTTTCATCGTTGACCCTTATGCCGTGCTGACTCAGGCGTATGAGCACTTGCTTAAGTCTGTCATGACACTGTTTACGTGTCTCTCCTGCGATTACAATGTCATCTAAATAGCAGGGGGTTCCCGGTAGGCCGCGCAGAACTTGATCCATATGACGGCTTGAAAAAGTGCCGGCGCGCACGCTACGCCGTATGGCAAGCGCTGGAACCTAAACAGGCCCGAATGCATGTTGACAGTGAGCAGCTATTGTGCTCTCTCGTTTAGTTCGAGCTGTAAATACGCCTTCGAGAGGTCAAGGACCGAAAACACGGTTCCACCACGTAGGGTTGCGAAGATATCCTTGGGCAGCGGCAAAGGATACTGGTCAACTTCCATGTAAGGGTTAACCGTGACTCAATAATAACCGCAGATCCTAAGCTTTTTGCTGTTCTTTTTCGGCACGATTACGAGGGGCATAGCCAATACCACCTAGAACACAAGGCCTGCGCATGACGTTTCGTTAGTAGATCCCCGACCCGCCCCAAGCGGCAAACACCCCGAAGCTTGACGAGAGTAGGGGCCCCGCGGAGCTCGGGCGAAACCCATCTCCCATGGCGAGCTCGGAGCCTCCGCTAGCAGACGAATTCTCCGCAACGCATTGGTTTTGCCTATTTCCGTGCGAAGTGACCAATAAAAAAAAAAAATTGTCACGGGTATTCGTTGCTTTCAATGTTAAAAACTAGGTGCCAGCTCATAAGTGAAGGACATTTTCTTTGCGTGGGAAAGATGTTGCAGCTTTCAGGGTGCAATTTTGGGGCTCTCCCGAAGAAAACACTCTGTCACAACTTATGTAAGCGAGACAAAACACGAATGTACCTTCGCACTGCTTCTTCAAGAAAGGGCAATGTACGAACATTTTTGAACGTAGCCACGTTTCAACTTTACTGTTCTTATCAATCAATTCGTTTCGTTGTTGCACTTCCCATTTCTCATGAATGTCTTGCTTATAACCGTTTTGTCGAATAGGCAAATATAATGAAAAAGCAAAAGGCTATTTCGAACCACGTACGTTATTGCGATGTTAGTTTGCTCTGGAAGAAGTGGATTGTGCACATGCAAATCTGACGCTATTGCTGAAATTAATAAAAGCGGAGTTACAAGAAAAGCAGACTTCTTGCGCGTCCAAAATAAAAGAAAACGAGGAGAGCGTCGTAGTGCAAATAAAGGTGATTTCGGTCACGCTATATGCGGTGCACAAAGTGCCAGGACGACTAACGTCTTCGTCGTCTTCTTTCTATGAGCCGGCACCCGTTGGGGCGTCAGCAACTCCTTCCAATTTTCCAAGTCTACTTTCTTTTTATTTTTGAGGAGCCGCTACGCCGTCGCGTTCTTTCTTCCTCAAGCTTTTATGTTTCTTTCTTGTTTCGTTTTTTATTTTTTCCTTTTTGTTTACTTGAGGCTCAACCCATCGCGTGTTTTGTTTTGCCTTGTTTGGCTTAGCTTTTGCTCTCTTTTCTTCACTTCGGGGCTTACTACCGCCAGTCCGTCTGCTACGCTGCGCCCGGACATCTTGAGGGCTGTCTGCAACTTTGTTGTTGTTATTTTCTTCCGCTGTCGTCTGCGATGACCTCCTATTTTCGCCTTCGATTGAGTTTCTAACCCAAAATCTTCATATGTGCTTTTTGTTATTTATTAAATATATTAAAAGGGGCAAGCTCGTTTATATTCGAACTTATTTGTCTACGCCGGAACGTCTGCTATGGGTCATCGTTGGTTGATCAACCGATCGCCTTCGGGTACACACCAGCGCACGAGGCAGGCATGTCATGTGCTGCCTACAACTATAAACACAAGTTTTTGCGATGTGTTAGAAAATCATTCTTCCGTTTCCCGAAGACCGAACAAACGTGAGCAGTTGCTGCAGCATTTAAATTAAACTAAAACAAACTGCAAAAAAAAAAAAAAGTGAAGCTTTTTTTTTATGCTGCTACTTTCCATTTTATTTTTATTTTTTTCCCATAAGCGCCGCATTGATTGTCGTCGTTGAAGGAGTTTTTTGCTAGGTGATTGTATCTTTCTATCGTCTGCTAACTTCTTGTTTGATTCGCCGTTGTTCGCTGTTTGTTCCCCATCTCTCTCTATTTTCGTCTGAGAAGGGGACCCCATCTTTCCTACAGAGATCGGAAAATGTTTGCACGGTCATTTTCTCGTTACTTTTTTGTTTTTGTTATGCTGCAGCGGCTGGTGCGCTTGCTCTGGTAAGCTTAACATGTTGTTTGCGCACGTTTTAATGATCACATATTTAGGTAAGAAACTGTGACGGCGCAGTCTGTAACGGATCAACAGTAACCTCTTACGACGTAGTTCGAGCAGCTAAACGCCTTTCGGCCGCTTCCCATATGCGCTCCAAACTCGTGCGATCCCCTGAGTGGCGTTTGAGAGCGCTAAATAGACTGTTCTATTTTTGTTTATGCGTGCGTTGTTATTTGATTGTCGTTGCAGTTGCGATCAGTCGATTCCGCTTCGCAAGCAGACTGACCGCAATGAATTGTTTCAGCTGTTGGGGTGACGAAACGGGGCTCGCAAAGCGTCTGCTTACGTAGACTCCAGGTCCTCTAGAGGCGTTCGCAGCCGCTCGCATGAATTCTCGGAGGAGCTACGTCGCATTTACTGGCGGTCACAGCTGCGTGCCCGACTGCTTAGCGCGAGCTGATAACGAGCTACCACAGTTCATTTGCAACGTGCATGCGACACCATCAATGTTGCCGGTCCTAGCAATGTGAGCTCGTCCTGAGCAGGACCACTGAAGCAGGCGATGGAGCAGGCGATGGAGCAGACGATGTAGCAGACGATGGAGCTCATCCGGGCTAGCTAGGGGGCGCTGCGGGGATCTACTAGTGATGACGTTTAGAGGAGGAAACGCGCAGGCCTTGTGTTCTAGGTGGTATTGGCATAGCCCATTCATTGTGCCTTCCCCGGTACACGACTCCAGCCTTTTCTACGTTTGCCAATTCCTGCTCGACCTGCTCGCGCAAAGCGTATGGCACTGGACGCGCCTTACAGAACACCGGGCCGGCGTTTTCTTTCATACGGATGCTAGCCTTGGAACCCTTTATCTCTCCGTACCCTGGCTCAAATACGTGGCGATACTTTTCAGCCAACGGTATCGTTTCTGCTGCCAAGGCCTTCACTTGCACGACTTCATGCCATCTGATTCTTATTTTGCTGAGCCAGTCTCGGTCAAATAACGTAGGCATTCTTACGCCTTCAGTTTCTTTTGCAATAACCAGTGGCAATTGAAAGCATTGGTCATGGTCGCGAACTTCCACGTCAGCAATTCCTTTTATCGCAACAGGTGTGCCATTGTATGTCACGAGTTAGACGTTCGCTTTTCTAAAGCTTGCATGAGGAAAGTGCTCCGCGCACTCTGTTTTGGACATTACCGGCACTGCGGCCCCCGTATCGAGTTCCATTGGAACTTTCTTACCATTTAACAAGACGGTAATTACAATGGCAGGCGTGCCCGAACTCTGGTTCGTGTGACACAACGAGAGCAATTCGCTGTCACACTCACTCTCGGCTACGTGTTGTTGCACAACTTTTGCTTTACATATCTTTGCAATATGCCCCTTTTAAGCACACTTATAACAGGCGCTGTTCAGAAAAGGGCAACTTACAGGTAAGTGTTGTCCTCCACACCAATGACACGGTTTTTAGTCCTTTGCTCGACAGCTTTTGTCGCTTTCTGTTCGTGCCCCTTGACTTGGTCGGCGTGTTCGTGGTCGCTGTCCGACGTGGTGGGGCCAGTGCTTGTTGCCAGTTGACGTCTGCGGTGTTTGGAGGTTGTCCCACGTTGCTTTCTGTCAGCATTTCCTTTGTGTCCTGAGCCGCCGCTTCCATGGCCGTAGCTATGCTGCATGCACGGTCCCGGATGACTTTTGTGTCGGGCATTGCGAGAAGACGACAGCGTACGGTGTCGGGGTGCAGACCCGCGATGAGTCTGTCGCGTAGAGCTTCCTCGAGGAACACGCCGAACTCGCATGTCGCTGCGAGCTTCTTCAGTTCGACGACGAAGTAGTCACAGTCTCGTGAGGCCCTTGGTTTTGTGCAGGGTGTAAGATGACAGGTGGGGAAACGAGAGCGAAATGAGCGACCGGATTGTGTCCCCATCGGGTTTCTCTTTTTTGTGGCGCCATCTATGTGGAGCACCGAGAACTCTCACTCCAGGCGGGCAACCGGTGGCGACCGGCTAAACTAGCGGAGATTTTTTTCTTCTCGCCGCAGCGCCATCTGTCGCCAGTCGGGGGTACCCGCAAGCAGACGAGTACACAATCCGGTCACGGCCCTTCGGTAGGCCTCTATGGGCCGTTTCCCCACCTGTCTATTTTACACCCTGGTTTTGTGGATTGAAACGGAATCGTTTGGTGACCAGTGAGCGTGTATGGGTGCATAGTGTTTTTGAAGAATGCTGACGGCCTCCTGGTATGATACCTTGTTCGGCGCGTCTTCGGCAGAAGCAGGCTCAGGAGAACGGTGTAGCTTTTTCACCGATGGCTGTCAAGAAGACTTGCAGTTTCTTTCCTTTTGCGATGTCATTGGCTGCCACGAACAGCTCGGAAGCGTTCAAGATAAATCTCGAAGTTTCCGCTGTCCGCCTGGAACTCCGGCGGCTTCCCGATAGTTGCGGTCATCTTCAGTTCCTTGGTTTCTTTAGCCATCCTCGTCGCCAATTGATACATTTGGAGCCGGGACGCATATCTGGTAAAGCACTTTATTGCGAGGTGCAACACTGGCAGCCTCAGAACAACGACTAGTCTGGAACATCAGAGATGGATCGTACGCAGGCACATAGCACACTCTGACGTCGGACATAAAAGTGCCTACTTCATGGCGTGCTGTTATCAGCTACACGCAGATACAACACAAACAATTCAGTATCTTTATTTGATTCCCTCTTTGAAGAAATATGAAAACAGTTTTGTTTCTCAGGTCTTAAATATCATGGGACTAGGTTTACATCAGCTCACTGTTCATGTTATGCCCATGCAGTGCCATTTGAACACATATGATTCTGGGGTATATTTTGGGAACACATATATTCTGGGGTATTGCATTTCATCATGGACAGGATCCATGTTCTCAAAATTTTGACCAGGGTTCTATGCGAGGCCACCCTAGTAGCACACTTCGTCCTGTGGACGTCTTTAGCATGTCCTAACGTCCCAGGGATGTCCTGTGTTCGTTCAGAGGACATTTGTGCTGCTTGCGCACTGATTGAAATGCCTTTACGATGGTGGTATTTTAAAGGGACACTGACAAAGTGTTTATGCTCGCCGAGGTTTTTAGTTGTAGAAGGCATATGAGAGCCCACTGCCCCGAACACAATTTGCGACTCGAAAATCGGTTTCTTTCCCCCAAAAAACCGCCGATCAAGAACTGGCCGGTTCGAGTCTCGCTCACTTTCTTTTCCGTGGTCACGGGCCGTTTTCTAAGGTTTCGACGCGACCACCAAATTTAATCAAAGTCGCTGGTCATTGAAGGGACACACTCAATATTAAAAATAGAAAAAAAAATGAAATCCATTTTTTGTGGCTTTTAAAAAGCTGCAAATACGTTGATTGAAAAAAAAAAGTTCCACAGAGAACCGGAAGCATTCTGTGCGTGCGTCGCTTCGCGTATCGTGGGACTCGCGGGGACGGCGATGGCAGCGCAGCGGACGACGGGCGCGGGACCTCTACTTTAGAACTGTCGCTCGCGGTACCGGCGAATTCTGTCTGTCTTCAAAAGAGAAATTTGGGACTGATCAAAAGAATTTGTACTCATCCCGTACGACATTCCCGACCACCAAGCCGATTTGCACGAAGACGTCGCCGAGCCGTCGCTCCCTTCTCGTGAATGAAGACATCGCTCGCGGAAACGTCAAGCATGACGTGCCTATTTCGAGTTGAATATGCACGCGTACGATTTCTTTACTAGGTGCGAATGTCGCCGATGCGTGGCGCTTCCCGACTTCGACCAGGGAGTGCTTTTGCTGGAGGAAATCGGCAGCAAACTTTCCAACTTACAGTTTCCCGGCTGAATTATTATTGAGGAAAGAGATCCCCCAATAGCTGGGGGAGGAAGAAGAAGCGACCGAGTGTGGAAGCCATTTTTTACCTTCCTGCAATTTAATTCAACAACGCGGGCCTGGGGCTTCCCGGGTGACCCTGTTCGCCTAATCTTTGCCTCGAGGGGATGGCGCACGCCACGAGTGGGGAGATGAGCTCCGGAGGGAGCGGTTCGACGACATCTTGCAAGCACCTTGGCTCCCCGCAACATCTTAAATTCAAAATTCCCGACAACCAGACCTGCAAGTCAGCCAATGTCATCTACGCCATTTCCTGCACGAGCTGCCCTGACATTTTGTATATAGGAGAGACAGACCGACGGCTGCACGAACGATTCCGTGAGCACCGGCGTCTCGTCACCAGGAGATTGTCGGGAGACCTTCCTTCGGAACAGTCCACACATGTAGTTGACCATTTCTCGACTTCCGGCCATACTGAACTAAACATGCGCGTCTGTGTCATCAGATCAGGCTTCCCTCCTCCCACGTGCGAAAGAGAGAGGAAAACCGTCTTATCTTCAACGTCAAAACAGAATTCCCCTTGGTCTCAACACCAAACTTTCTTTCGCGTACTAATTTTTTGTATTAGTCTAAATGTTTTTTTTCTAAACGTTTAAAGACAAAACCTTTTTTTTGTTGGTTGCACAGTTGAAGCGACGGGCGCGCTTGCACAGCCGTACGGTCGGCACTTGCGGTGCGCGAGTGCATGATCGCCCGGGACTTTGACGGGGTAAGCGCGGATGGTCGCCCCCCAGCAGGGTTGCCGCTTCTCCTATGACGTAGTCGATTTCATGGAATATCCTTTCTGCCCTCGCGTTTCTGCTTTCTTTATGAGCCTTACCGTTTGCTATCGTGCGTCCTTTCCTCTCGCCAGTAGAATTTTTTAATTTCGTTAGTTCGCCATTCCGGCTTCTTTAACCTGTATCATGTTGTATATAGTAGGAATACGTACTTCCAGTCCCAAAGCGTTCTTCATCAGGAGGTTGTTGCCGTGGGGGTTGGAGGGAGGGGGAGGGAGGAGGGGGTGAAAGAAAGAAAAAGGGGGGGGGGTTGTGGGTTGAGAGGGTTTACCAAAGTTTCAAAACGCCTGTTTATTCTTCTTTCTTCGGGGGGGGGGAGGGGGGTGATCTGTGCGTCTAGCACTTGTGTTCGTGCCGTTTTGCGAACGACCTTCCCGCGTGGGCGATTTCGGCCCTCGGTGGTTTCGGGGACTCGGAGGCCAATAAATAAACACTGAAAACGAATAGCAATAAATTGTCCCTAGTGCTGTTTACAACACTGTATTTTTTCTGAATCTTTTTGAGACAGACGGCGCCGAAGTCAACACGCGTCACCCGACACCTGGGGTGGGGGCTTCCTCGAACCGATCCGAACCGCGCGTCCGCCCGTCGTAACCGCTTTGGTCGTGGTTGCGGCGGCCGGGGACCCCGAGGACCATTCTGGGTGTCTCGTTCTCGAGGAAGACGCCGCAAGGCGAGTTCGAGATCCCGTGGGACTTACGCGTCCCGGTTTTTGCTTTGCATTATTATTATTATTATTTTTTAGTTGTGATGACGGGCGAACAAGTTGTACTCCGTCTTCTAACGGTTTTGCCTTCCCCTCCCTCTCGGCCAATGTACCTACCCGTGTTCTTGTGACGTGTCCGTCCCCTGCCTGTTTCTTGCCGTCTTTCGTGTCTATTACTTGAAGAAGGGCGTCCGCCCGAAACGTCGTGTATACCTCCTTGTCCGCGTATTTTTTTCGAGAAGCACAACCTTATTACTTGCGATTACGTGCCGGGTTTCCAAGAAGACTTTCAAATCTTCTGACTACAGAGTTATTTTACCAAGGCTACCACAAGGTATTCTCGTCCTGAACTCAATATTTATTCATGTGGACGTCACCGGAAGGCCATACAAGGCCAGCGATTTCAAGGAAGCCCTATCTTCTATCGTCGACCGGAAGGACGTCGTCGGCTTAGGCAGTATCAAATGAGCCACGTCTGGATGATCACCTTCGGAAACGCTGCTGAAAAGAACAAGCTGAAGGCACAGGAAGAGCTCGTCATCAAAGGGAAGAAATGCATCATCATTGACCCGTGCAAAGAGGATATCAAGCTCAAGCTTCTATGGGTGCCTATTCCCATGCCGGACTCGGAGGTGAGAAAGGTCCTAGAACCCTTTGGAAAAGTCAAGGAAATGAAGAGAGAAAAGTGGCGATTTTCAGGTCTTGATTACTTAGAATCAACGAAATTAGATGTAACCCTCGCTCTAAGGCAGGATCTCACGGTAGACAAGATTCCACAGATCTTAAATGTATATGGGTCGAACGTGCTCGTTGTAATACCCAAAAGTCCACCACAATGCCTGAGATGCAGAGCGATTGGGCACATCCGCCGACAGTGCCGCACTCCTCTGTGCCATGAGTGCTGGCGGTATGGACATACAGCTGAAGAGTGCGTCGTGACGTATGCCTCCAAGCTCCAAGGAGATGCATCACCGGAGACTGAACACAGCGAGCATCTAATGGATGTGGAGGAAATGTGCAACGAGAAACTAACACCTTCGCAAGCGACGGACGACCACGCTATCGCAGAAGACGACAACTTTAACAGCGCTACCAAAGACGTGCTAGCGGAGCAAAAGACTAGCGCAGAGCAAGACTTGGGAGAAGAGGCACCACGAGCCGAACCAGAGATGTCTACAAACAAGGAAAAGGACCCGCGCAAGCAACTGCCGCAAGTCAAACAGCTGGCGGATGAAGACAGAACAGATAGGCGACACATCAAGAAACCCAAGGTTGACGTCACCGAGTCTGCGAAGGAGGAATCTCAGGTCACAATATTTTCAACAACCTCCACCGACCCACAGAAGCAGCTGGTTCCTAAAGAGCAATGGCTAAAGCCAAAATTCGAAGACCGAAAACCATCTTTCCCGGCTGCCCTCGAACCCGACCCACAAAATGAATAGGAACCGCGTCACACCCGCCCAGATAAGTCCCTTCACTATTTCCACCTTAAATGTGCGAGGGATAAATTTGATGAAAACAAAACAAAAAACAATACCAACTGTTTCGGCTTCGAGAGAAATATAACAGCGACATTGTGGGCCTGCAAGAAACAAAAGTGGCAGAACAGAATACCTTATTTGCAGTATGTAACCTGTGGACGACCGCTTACGACGTGGTCCACTGTCCTGCAATGGACTACTCAGCAGGGTGCGCAATTCTATTCAAGAAACATATGAATTACAAAATGTGTAGCGTTCTCGAAGGGACTGACAGCGGGCGCCTAATGGTAGCAAACGTCCTCCTACAAAACCAGCCTTGGCGAATAATATTGTGTACGCGTACAACGACGTTGCTCAAAGGGAAAGCCTTTTCTGTCAGGCTAGAATTTACGCCGACACTAGAATTAACGTCATCCTACTAGGAGGCTTCAACTGCGTTTTAAACAAAAAGGACAGGGTTCCATGAGCAAACAATGTAGATCCAAGCCCAGAAGTTTTAAAATCACTGGTACGAGACTGCGACTTGGTAGACACATCAGCAACATCAAACCAAGCGATCTGCTTTACTCACTTCCATTGGTCGTCTCATGCATGATTGGATAGAATCTACATTTCCGGAGCAGTTTGCGGTGCAATGAGTAGCTACGACGTCATTCATGCCTTCTTTTCTGATCATTGTATGGTTCAGGTGACATTAGGCACGAAAACATCTAAAAAAACAAGGAACCCACAGGCCTGGTCCCTTTGGAAAATGAATGACAGACTACTTGAAAACGACAATTTTAAGAAGGTAGTAGAACCAGCTCTTAAAAATACCGAATGTACCAAACATGGGTGGAACAGAAATGGGAAATGTTTAAACAAGAAATAAGGAAGATGAGTATCGAACTGTCATCAATTGTGGCATACTGACAAAAAATGGAAGAAAGGCGACTTAATGAAGACATTCTCTACCTGTATCGCCTTGAATGCCAGGAACCAGGGAAATACGAAGATGACATAAAGAACCTTAGAAAACAAATTGAAGAACATACTGTCACGAATGAGGCGCGGCGAATGGCTGAGTAAACTGAACGTTTAATGAGGCGAACTTGTGCCCAAAAATAAAAGGGAAAAGAAAGATAACAACAGAGCGCCGCGGGCGTCGAAGGCGGCGAAGCAGCAAGATCGAACGCTGAGGCGAAACTGACCGCGGCTCGCCACGCGGAGCTTCTTTGTACAGTCCTCCGGCAATATGAAAGACTCCACTGGGAGCGTGCGGCCGAGGTGGTGGCTGGCAGGGGGTCGAGCGCTCCGGGCAATTCCATTCTGCTTCGAGGGAAGGACGCTCACTCGGGCTCAGCTAAAGCGCAACACGCCTATCAGATTGTGCTGAGCCCCGAGTGACGTCCTCCCTCGAAGCAGAATGAATTGCCCGGAGCGCTCGCAGCACCCGCCAGCCACCGCCTCGGCCACGCGCTCCCAGTGGGTCTTTCATATTGCCGGAGACTCGTACGTGCGTGGGCTTCTGGAATAATCGGCGTAGAAAGTTTGACGGTAGAACATTGGACCTCGACAACAGGATTCTCGAATTTACCAAAATACTAGTTTGCAGGAATGAACAAAAGATGCGCCGCTCCCATGAATCGAACCCTGGCTTTTCGCGTGGGAGACAAGCGCGATAGCCGTTACGCCACGGGCGCGCTGCCTACTTGGTCAGCTGCGCCCGCGGATATATTCCCCCTTTAGAAAAGTGCATCGTCCCGATGCAGCACAAGACTAAAAAACAACTCCAAGCGAAAGCAACATCGCGAGCCACTGTTCACAGCTCACAGTTCACTCGTCGACGACGGTGGAAAGTGCTATCGTTCGTAATACGGCTTCAGCCGGACGACGTGCACCACCTCGGGTCGCGGCTGACGTCTGTTTGATGGTCGTGTTCCGTCGGGAAGAACTTCGTAGTTCAGATCGCCGAGGCGTCGGATGATTTTGTAGGGTCCGAAATAGCGTTTGAGAAGCTTCTCGCTGAGACCGTGGCGCCGTATCGGTGTCCACACCCATACTCGGTCTCCGGGTTGGAAGTGGACGTCCCTGCGACGAAGGTTATACCGGCGTGCGTCGACTCGCTGTTACTCTTGAATCTTGATTCTTGCCAGTTGACGGGCATCCTCCGCGCGTTGGGAGATCAGTTGAGCGTCGTCGTTGCCATCGTCGGTTGGCACGTGCGGCAGCATGGCGTCCAGCATCGTGGTAACCGTCCGGCCGTGTACCAGTTGGAACGGCGTCATTCCCGTGGTTTCTTGTACCGCTGTGTTGTACGCAAATGTAACGTACGGCAACACCTCGTCCCACGTCTTGTGCTCTAGGTCGACGTACATGGAGATCATGTCGGCGATGGTCTTGTTCAGCCGCTCTGTTAGCCCGTTGGCCTGCGGGTGATAAGCGGTGGTTCGTCGATGGCTCGTGTGGCTGAGCCGAAGTACGTCTTGAGTTAGCTGTGCCAGGAAAGATGACCCTCGATCTGTGATCAGCACTTCAGGTGCGCCGTGTCGAAGGACAATGGACTCGACGAAAAATTTGGCGACTTCCACCGGTGTTTCCGATGGAAGGGCTTTCGTCTCGGCGTACCGTGTAAGATAATCGGTCGCGACAATAATCCACCGGTTTCCTTGCGTCGATGTTGGGAACGGCCCAAGCAGATTCATTCCGACCTGCTGGAAGGGCGTAGTCGGGGCAGATATCGGCTGCAGGAGTCCTGCTGGCTTTGTCGGAGGCTTCTTACGTCGTTGACACTCGTGGCACGACCGTGTGTACAGATGGACGGTTTTCGGGAGTTTTGGCCAGTAGTACTTGTCACGAATCCGGGCGAGCGTCGGGGGACGGTGAACGGAATCCTCGGTGGGGGTTGACTCAGGAGATGAAGAGTGGCGGAGGTAGTCCTAGATGTCCAACTACAACGTTACTTGAATAACATTTTGACAACACTGCAGGTTGACGTCCCTGCAACGTTGTACAGCTGCCTGCAGTCTCTCATCATGCTGTTGCACAGTTTTTCGCCAAACCAAAATGTTTATCATTACCTCAAGTCTCTCAAGGACACGAAGCATGGAAAACCTCAGGTGCATCTGAGATGCTGAAGGGCATCCCGAGAAAACGGTAGCGCCCAAAAGGTGTTGCGAAGGTGCACAGGTACGAGCTTTTTGTACCCAGCTGAATTTGCCGAACCCCAACCATTTCCGACACCATGTATTTCGTGGTTTATTGTTAACGTTCCATGGGATGCGCGATGCCGACGCCTACTCGGGCCAGTCTCGAGTGTCGTGCAGTGTTGGCTAAAGTACATATAAAAGGTGCTTCAAGTAAAGTACATAGTAAATGAGATGTGATGTACTTTAAGTAAAGTACTAAGCACTCTGGTTGAAACGTACTTGAAGTAAAGTACTATAACTACAATGTACTTTCAAAGTAAAGCACAAGTATTTTAACACAATCTTTCATGATGCCCTTTCATTCATCTATAAGGTGATTTTTTAACTGGTATGCATTCTTAGGGGTAATCAGGGGTGCATGACTTATTTTCAAAAACAGCGGCGAATATTTGATACGAGTGGCCACAGAGTAGTTATTTTCAGGAATGGAGCCGAATTCAGAAGTCCCTCTTCTGAATTTGGCCCCTTTGCACTGGATGATTGCACCCAAGGGAGTTAAATGTACTTGGAGAGAGCCATGACGTCAGCCCCGTAGCTTCTGCAGGCAATCCTCTCATAAAGAAGCGTGCTTTAAAGAATAAAAATAAAAAACAGTGACTGTGCAAGCGAGTGGTGATAATTAATCACAATTTGACACCTGAGATTGAGGTGCGAAAAAATTAAGGAACTTTCAAATAGAAGGAAAAGACAAACGATAATTTGTGAAAACGTTGTGACGTTCTGCTCTGTTGTATTTTACTTTGACTTGAAAATTTAATTTTTCCGCACTACAGTCTCAGGTGCTACATTATGATTAATTTTGCACTCCTAAAATTTTAAACCTACTCGTTTGCGCTGACCGACCAGAAGTAGCGAGAGTTCAAAAAGCCACGGAAATCCACCGCAGAACAAACAGAGCGATGCGTCGTCTGTTCACGTTTTTGGTGAAAGTAGAATATCCTTCCAGGATCTCTTCAGAGTTGACAAAGCATCATTTCGTGATACAAATTTAACAAAAATCAAATTAGGGATTGTACTTTAAAGTCGGGAATTGTACTTTCCTCGGAAAGTACCAGAAAAAATTACTTTAAGTAAAGTACAAGTACATATTCAGAGAATGTACTTCAAGTAAAGTACAAGTTTAATAAACCTACTTGGAGTAGTACTTAGAGTACACTGTCGTTTTCTGGTACTTTCCCTGCTTACCGAAGCGTGGTGGTGCCTCCTAAAGGCACTATATTACTAGGCCTTCGGCTGTAAATTTAACGTATTGGAGTAGGCAAGTTGGTTAGTAAACAAAATGATAAAAATAAAATCCCTCGATAAAATTAACGCTTTGAAGTACCGCCAACCATTGTTATGGAAACGCGCAAAAGATGTGCCACGAGCGGGTGCTCCGCCGCCATTCGCTTCCAAGGGCCGCATATTTCAGTGCTGCGCCACCATTAGCTTGCAAGGGCCGTTTGTCGTACACTCTAGCTCGACACACGGGTCTCGTGCACTGCCGCATTTGACGCTACTTGCAAGACATACGCAAGCACATCGAGAGGCTTTAGGACGGCAAAAACTGCAGCACTGTGGCGTTCGCCATGAAAGGGTGCTCGTTGCTCGCCCCCCCCCCCCCCTGGGGGAGCGGGAAGAGCTCTAGTGAGGGTCCCCCGATTCTCCTGTTCAGCGGGCACAGCGGAACTGCGCGCGATCATGACTCGCGAATTGTCATTTCCGAATGCAGACAACACTCTTCACTCTCCCAACGTAGTGCTGCAGTCGGTACGGGATTGTACCTACTATACTTGTTTCATACTTAGCGTGCAACGCTGTCACAACTACTGGCGCGAGCGTGGGGCTTGATCTCGTTGATCATTTGCACGAGTGCTCGCGCAAACAAAACCATAGATGAAGCCACGCGCTCGCGCCAGTAGCTTTGACAGCGTTGCACGCTAAGTATGAAACAGAGTATAGAGAGTTTTAGTTTGGCGTATAGAAGCAAGCGCTGTGCGTTTGCGTTAGAGTTACGTGCCCCACGTTGTGCGTGCGCCTCATCGTCATGCGCCAATCCAAGACCGCAATTTTGGGCTCCGTGCACGCGCAGTGTGCAACACGCAAAGCTAACGCAAACACAGCGCTTGCGTTCGCTCGTACACGCAATACTACAAGTATACTGTTTCACCGGCTTCGAGCGCCAACGCAACGTGCTGCAGTGAGCAGACGTGTAAGCAGGTAGGCGTTCCTTCGAACTGGAAAGGCTGAGATGACGGCGTGTAAAAATGAAAGTAACTAAATGTTATGAGAAGATTGGAAATTTAATAAAAAAATATGTTTTTTATTTTTATTTTTTATTTTGGGGCATTTGGTCTGGAAGGATATTTGCGGCAGCTTTGTAACTCTTGCCGTGTGTCGAAAGTCGCCACTTTGATAGCAACATGTTCTCTACCCTCAATTAATGTTATTTTACATGGATTTCTCACATTAGAGAGAATGTTTTGATTGATTTTAGACAATTTTTGTTTTATAACTTGTAATTAAAAATGCTTCAATTGGCACCAGCGATGATAATAAGCACACTTTTGACTGTCATACTTGTTCGCGCGTTTGAAATTAAGTCTTAAGTAACAATTATATTAGAGGTTGAAAAATTGCGTATTAAAATATCTGAATTTTAATACTAATATTATTAATACAAATCACGGCAATGTATGTCCCCAATTAACGCCACGATCACGAAAATACGCCACTTAATTGTAATAGTCTTTCCAGAAAGGTATCATTTTTTTTTCTTTTAGCATATGAAAAACTTTTACATCGTTATCAAGATGCAATATGGATGCAATATGAAGTCCTATGCGTCACGCGTTGTTATAAAAAACAAACACTCTTGAGCTCTCTGACTCGGATTCCGTCTTTGGGTTGTTGTAGTGAGCTAGAATAGCGTCTATTAATTTACACGTTTTGTGAATATATTCTAAAATTTTGTTTCAGACTGTTATTCTTGTGCTGGGAATAATGTTGAAGAAATTAATCATTTAAATACACAAAAACCTATTAAAAGGCCCGCAGTTTATTATTTCACATAAAAATTATCTGAGCAAGAAAAGGCAGCGAGAACGCACAAATATCAGCACTGATTGTTTTCAAAAATTACAATATTCTGTTACCTCCGAAATATTTTGAGGTTCCTGAATCGAACATTTATGTCACAAAATAAAGTTTCCGTGAACAACTTATTAAACTAAATAATTACGATGTGAGCCACATCTTGATCTATGAAAGAATTCGAAACTAAAACCTATATCGAGAAATTAAATCCAAAATAAAGGTTAGTTTCGCTTTCGCTCCAGAATTAAAACGTGCCTCCAGCTCATCTCGCGGCCGCAGCTGCGGCTGCGACCAAGAGGGATTTTTATGCCACGTGACGAGCTCCATGGGGACAAGGAAGTACCTAGCGTTCCTGCCTAATGGCGAAGAAATCCGTTTCGCTTCAAGCACAAAAGCCTAATTTCGCTCGCACAAACTGACTTCAGGGACTTTCAACTGGAGTCCAATTGACCGCCGCTTTGCACTGTTGGAGCGGCAGGTAAGATTACGGCCAGGAAGGGTAAATATGAGCCAAAATAAAGAAAAAACCACGCGAGATAAAAGCGGTGGCAGTATATTTATATATCTCCACCAGCGCCGGCGGCTCTTGCCTTCTGTTGTACTCAAGAAGTTAGAGCACCGGTACTTATCGTCGCGGCGTGAATGTTCTGGGTTCACATCACGCTAGGAACTTTTTTGCATTTTGCGCGCGTCTCATTTTTTAACTGTGGTCCTTTTTACGAATCATCCACTTGCACTACTGCGCCTTACACGGTTTTTACTGTTAGTCCCAGCTGCTCAATCGAAACACCGGGAAGAAAAAAAAAGATCAAGGGAAGTTAACGCGCTCATACGATCGTTTCATAATGTTCATTAAAAGGAAACCAAGGTAACAGCATCGGTATGGCTTTCACACAAACGGACCCGAAACAAGCATCCTTTTCGAACAGCGAGTTGGGCAATAGTTGTGTGCATGCTTGAAGTGAGGCGCCAAAACAACGAGGACACGTGGAGGAAGCGACAGGACGAGGCGCACTTTCAACTGAACTTTATTTTAGAGAAACGCAGAAACGCAAGCTATGCCCAACGTGCACATGCGCATGGGTATAGCTTATGTTTCTGTGTTTTTCTAAAATAAAGTTCAGTTGAAAGTGCGCCTCGTCCTGTCTGCTTCTCTCCTCGTGTCCTCGTTGTTTTAGCGCTCTCACTTCAAGCATCACTTTTCCCAGCAGCTACAATTTTATGTGTTTTTAAATATGCAACGCTCTTGCTACGACTCCTTTCAATAACAGGAGACGCCTATTTAGTACTAATAAAGACTGCAATTGTGACAATTAAAAAAAACTTCCACAAAATAAGCAAAAAAAGAAAAGGACCAGCAGCTGTGGATGCATTAATTGATTGAGCGAAATTCTACAGGCAAGGCAGCAAGTCAAACGTCTGAGAAAGTAGTAAAACCGAAATAAAAGGGATCATACTTTTACTTGCATGCAATGTGATAAAAGGTATATTTTTACTCTTTACATTTTGCTGTGGCAATCGTTTTGTAATGTTAAGACATTACTTGTTGAATTTCAGTTAGAATAGCTGGCGATCACAACCGAATACAAAAATGAATGAGGCGTTGACATCGAAAACCATCTCTCTAATGCAAACACCTAAATTACTTTGGATCAACAAATAGAATTAATTAGAGCAGTTGGAAAACGGAAACAACAAATTCTAGAGAAATTCAGTAGCACAGTTACCTGGCGAACGAAGAGACGGGCACAGGAAGATATTGTCAACTTTCCGCGGAGTGCACTGCAGATGCAGGAGGCGTGGCGGAAGTTGGTAAAGAAAGCCAGTGACATGCATGCGCTCTTCCGAGGTCATGAGCAACGAACTGGTGAGTCAGAACTACCCGCCCAATTATTTTATAGAGTCTCATAGAGCCTCGTCTACATTCTTAGTGGGAGTGCAGTCAAATACAAGAAAAAAAAGACAGTTTCTTGCGCGATTTGAACCCGGGAAAAAGATGGGAACCCGGGAACAAGATGGGAACAAGCTCGGAATCATAGAAGCCTTCCACGTGGCATCAGGAAAGCACGGCACGTGCGTTAGTGATCCATCAATTGAACTGAACGAAACGGAAATTGAACAGACCGATCTCACAAAGCGTTAAACGCATGCGTGAAGTCGCCATAACTTTAGTTCACAGGAGGCAGGCGCCAGCGCTCGAGACGGCTCGTAGTGTCTCGGGCTCTGCACGCGCAGAGCACCAGCAAGGTTGTCGCACGTGCAAAAAGACTAAACTTCCCTCGATACATTGCGGCAGCGGAGGCGTTACAAAACTGGCCGATGAGATCGGGAGATTGATCGGACACTCCACAGCATAACGAGACGGATACCAGCACCAGCTTCAAGGTGCCCTCTTACACCACAGTACAGTGTTCTAGAGGGTGTAGTGGCAAGAGCGGCGCCCGCTTACAATGGGCGCGTGAAGACGGGCAACGTAGATGCCGCGAGTGGCGCTGGAGTTCCGTGCCCTAGGAGAATTTGTGGCAGATGGCAGATGTGCGAAGAGCGAAGAAGACGACGAAGCTGAGGTGGTACGCTTCTCCCGAATGTAGCACCGCAGCAATTTTCTTTGTGGTGTAGTGGTGGAGAGTCTTCCCCGTTCCGTGGCCGTCTCGGTCATAAATGCAAGGAAAAACACGGACGCACACACTGCTTCGCGCCGGGATGCAAGTCTGGCTACCCGGTCAACAAGGGCAGCCACCAGCGATCGTAAGCTGTCGCTGTTTAGTGCGCCAAAGGAGGAGTCGCGCCGACGACAGTGGGTAAAAATCTTAATCGAGAAGATAAACGCCGCGCCGAGACATCAGCGGTGTGCGAGAGACATTTTGAACCGCGCGCTTATTCTTCGGGACTATACTTCGTTTCAGCTTCCGTCCGAGCGCAGCCAAAGGCTGAAGGACAGTTCTGCAACTTCGAGAAGACCTTTCCTACGCACCATGGAGTAGTCCGCAAAACATTTTTCCTTTTCTATACTTCGTCTCACCTTAGCAGGGACTATTGTTAGCCGCGCGTGCCAAAAGCCCGAGCTAGTTGCTTCGGATGAAGCCTCGGCGGCTGCACGAGCGCTCGTGCAGAAGGTGCTCCAGCCAAGGCAGTCGAAGCTAGCGCTCGCGCTTGTACAGCCTTGGACGAACACCGAGAAGATGGAATCGCTGGGGGTTCACAACAGGCTGAAGAGGTCATCGTGGCTCAGCGAACAGCTCAGGTCGCCAGGCTAGAAAAAACGAGAACGGGAAGGGAAACGCTAAGAAAACTGAAGATAGAGGCCCAAACAGGCCCAGAGGACCGACAGGTTGACTCGACGGTGATGGGGAGGCTGGATATCCGGCCAATACCGAGACACATGCATCCGGTACACGACGAAGGCAGACGCAAGGCGAGGGCCCAGGCCCTCACCAGGGAACACGGGGAAGACAGCGGCACGGTCCACGTCGACGCGGCAAGACACGGCGACCACTTCGTGGAGGCAGTGGTGCGTGCGAAGGACGGTGGACTAGTGACAGCGGCAAGAGCATCAGAACTCAAGAAGTGCGCGTAGCGGAGGAGGTGGCCATCGCACTGGCGGCCTCCCTGCCAACAGTGAAAGTGGTTCTCAGTGACTCTATGAGGGCGCTAAGAAACTTCATGGCAGGACGAATTAGTCAGGCCGCAGCGAGGACACTGGACAATAAGAGTTGCGGGGAAAGTAACACCTAAATGGTACCCTGCTCACGAGGAGGGAAATGCGGTGGCGGACGCCATGGCTCGCGCGTTGGGAGACCGGAGCCGGCAGCCAGTCATCACATTACGAACCTCGTGAAATGGAGAAATGCTTAGGACATTCAGAGCTAGACAGGCAGCTACTACCGGCACCCCACCCCAACCTCAACGAGGAAGGAGGCGGTGGTATTTCTGACAGCTAAAAACAAGATGCATGTTAACCCCAGTAATAGGGAAGCATATTCTCCCAGACCTATTCCAGGACGACGTGTGTAAGTTATGTAAAGCGACAGGCAACGCTTGCGCATATCGCGTGGGACTGCACCAAAAGAAGACGGGAAGCAAGCCAAGAGGCGGACCTTCCACCGGAACTCAAAGACGCCACCGAAAGCGACAACTACGAGGTACAACTACAGGCCGTCCAGCAGGTCGCGGCACTCCTAGAGATGCAAAGTCCTCGGAGGGTGCTAGCGACGACGTGAGGCCGCGTCCGGTAGTCCAGGGCTACTGCTGCAGGCCCAACAAAAGTTTTACACACACACACACGCACCATGGAGTAGTCCGCAAAACATTTTCCCTTTCTATACTTCGTCCCTACCTTAGCATGGACTATTGTTAGCCGCGCGTGCCAAAGCAGCCCGCGATGCTGGCTGCTTTGGATGAAGCTAGTGCATTCTCTAGTGGCTCTAGATGAAGCCTCGGCGGCTGCACGAGCGCTCGTGCGGGGAGTGCTCCAGGCCAAGGCAGTCGAAGCTAGCCGCTCGCGCTTGCACAGCCTTTGGCAGTCAGTCCGTCTAAGGTGAGATGAAGTATAATAACTGTTTTGTGCGTAAACATTGCCCAATATTCCAGATGTGTACCGCTGAGAACGATTTGCAACGAAAGGAATTAAATATCTGAAGTTTATGTTTTTATTAATATATGTAAACGTATGTGGTTTAGTGAAAACACGTACATCCGCTGGCAACACGGCTGCAGCGCTCGATTTTTCTATGTGATTTCGTTCCCGTAATGGCCGAATCATGTGCTTCGCTGCTTTCCTCACCGAGTCGCTTCAAAACTTCCTTTCGCAAAGGCACGTTTGGGCGTCAGGCGCGAGAGGTCGTGATGAATGTCTACTTTCAAATTCGGCAGGAGACTCCGGCCGCGTCGTACCGCGATTGCGTTGTAAACAAGAAAAGCGTCCGGGCCACTACAATTCACTGATACGCGGCAGAAATCAGGGCACCCCTTTACCTGCCGGTCACATCGAACGCCGAGAAGCAGGTGGAAAGGTACTGCGCCTCGAGCCCTGGTATATCCAGACAATACAAGGAAACATCAACGGCCGGGTCATTGGGCACCTTGCAATGTGTACTTACATCTCGAAACTATGCCGAAATGCCGAACAGGTAGAAAGCTCGGACACAGACGCCAGCGGCCAGCCTACGTACTGACATCCCCTGTGACTAAATTTCAGAACGTGAAAGGGCACTTTTTAAACCTATAGCAGACGATACCTTTGATACACCCGTAGCAGACGAAATACTCGGCGAGCGCGGGCGGCCAGCGGCGCAGCGGAGTGATACAAAAGTGCAGGCGAGATCGCGTGACCTATTGCCGGCGCGTGATTGGCTCCGGCCACACGTAGCTTTGGCTGCGCTCGGACGGAAGCTGAAACGAAGTATATGTGCACATCGTCAATGGCGACCAGGTTAGGAATCTATGCCGAAATATAATAGTGACTATTTTGTAGTCTTTTTTCGTACTATGTTGCTGGATATCTGTCATGTGCTTGCTGTGCATGTCGATGAAGTGTATTACCAATTTTGAGAAGTCATAAAGCAGTGAGTATAGAATAAATGTTTTTCATATTAGGGGTTGTTGAAGTTTATGTTCATATTGTATTTTAATGCTTCATGTACTCGCAATCAAGGTATTTTTTTGTTCATAGACTGCCTTCCACAAAAAAACAATTTCTTATATGTTCGCCAGTTGCAGTGGCACCTTGGTCATTCCCAAACGCGCCCCGCTTTGCACCTTACACAACGCTGGTCCCCGCATCAGGAACACGATGACAAAAAACAATACAAAAAACAATACACTAGTTCATTGTTCTTGTCACCATTAAAAAAGCGAGAGGTTTATTGAGATTTAATTGTGTATTTTTCCTTGTCATATCAGTATCGCGTGGTTTCTTTCGCAGCTATTAAGCGTAGGCAGCCCAAGTGATAGCGTTTGTGAACGACCTGTCAGTACTGGTAAGAGGAGGGGGGTCGATATTAATCAAATGATCTCCATCAAAAACACGCGAATAATAAACGTAGAGGATAACACACACTTTAGAGGCATTAGTGCAAACAAAAACCTAAAATTTTTCACATTAGCACTTGTTCTGCGTAGCGAAAAGCTCCAGTCGAACCACAGTAGTACACGCCGAGCAGCGCCGGCGACGAGGCTGACAGGGGCATGTTCCTGTAGCAATATCTAGGAGGGACGAGACGAGGCCATGTCCGCTGGGCCTCTAGACATAAAGCACGTGTGTCGCCGGCGCTTCGTTCTTCTTTATTCAAGCCTCTTGTCCTAGGCAGTTGTCCTAGGGCACAGAACAGCAGCTCTACGGTGTCGTCTACGCGCAAAATCTTCACGCGGTGGCCGCCGCTCTTGCCACTACAACTCTCTAGAACACTGTACACCACAGAAACCGAACGTATATCAGAACAGGAAACAACATCACAAACATCGAAAGTCCACGCATCTTCATGAAGACATTTTTCGTTATTTTCAGATTTTCGTTTTTTTCCAAAACGCACGCATGGGAAAACTTTAAGTGCGAGAGAAAAAGGAGAAAAAAAGAAAAGAATAAACAGTTAGTTAGTCTGCGCCCATTCGTGTACGTTGTGTTTCTCCTCATCACAATGTAAATCATTGCTTTCCTTTCCTTTTCTGGTCACGCGTTTGTTCTGTAGAACTTCGCAGCGCAGCACATTTTGCTATGTACAACCAACTAGCCCAAACCCAAGTCCAAGCTTTATTAATCTGGAAGAGGAATCCTTTAGGAGGCAATTCCGCTTCCAGAAGAATGACGACTTTTCTGCAAGCGTGCCTCCAAATCCCAGCAACCACCAGATCGGCGCAGGGTGATTCCGACCTCGGTGAGGAGGCGCTTTGCATGGTTCTTCGTCGACTGGCCTGTCACAACCGTCTGTTCGTCCTTGAAGGAGTGTTTGGGCGGCACTCGTCGGTGTAAAACTCATCATGTGTCTCATCAACGAGAGATATGGCGACGTGCTACAGGCATGAACAATCATTGGTGGTTGACCCCCACGAAAGTGGACCTCTGCTCACAGGTGAGAGCCTGCATGGTTTGTGTAAATGTCACGTTTGCACTGTTTCTAAACAAACAGTGCAGATGTTCTATAGAACATCTGCTCTGTTTGGTAAAAAAATTACTCTTCTCAATACGCCATTACTTTACGTCTTCACTTTTCTTCCCGGGTAGTATCAGGAGGAGTCACGACAAGCGTGTTTGTAATCTGTGAGTTTTAGTAGGCCGCTTTTATGGGCCGTCTACGCTCTACGGGAAACATCGTCCCCACCGCGCATGCGTGATCCGATCTGAGTTGAAGCGTAGTTAGCGAAGTGAGCATGCGCTCCGCTTCACAGGTTGCAGAGCAGCGTCCTCAGTTCCCTTAGCGTGATCGCTTAGCGTTGATGTTTTTCATTATAGCCTCAACTTGAAAGAAACCTAAAATGAATTATAGCGTACGCCCCACGCATGAAAAGTGATCATATCCATTTGAGTTCTATTAAAAAAGAAAAAACAGCATAACCAAATTAAGGGAACGAGCATCACTTTGCAACCGGCACAGTGTCGGTGAAGTCGTTGCGTTTTTGCGTTATTTTATACGGACGCTTTCCAAGGCGCCATATGACAGCCGGCATTGCTGACCTCTTGTCCTACCTAGACACAAAGCCAGGGAAGCGGGCTTTGGAGAACCTCCATACTCTAAAAAAAAAAGGGTGTATTCTTACACCCCTTTTCCCACATAAGACACCCCAAAACTTCAGTTCAACGTCCAGCGCATTGACGTCGATCTGACGGTAGAAACTTTCACGAGAGGCTTGATGGCCGTGTGGTACAAGCTATGAAAATAGTTATTGTACGTGTTACTTACTACACAAAAAAAGGTTTTCTTGGCCCTACTGCAAAACCTCAGTGTTTTCTTTCTGTGGTCTTTGATACGTACTTTAGATATTTAATAAGTTATAACTTATGTCGCACCGTTATCAAGCCCCTCGTAAAATTTGGGGCCGTCTATTCGACTACATAGTGCGCTGTACGTCGAACTAAAGTTTTGGGGTGCATTATATGGGACAAAAGGGTGTAAGGTGATACCATTCTTTTAGAGTGCGCAGGCGCAAATGCTGGGGAGGGCACAGTGGGATCTAAAATGGCAATAACCTGCCCTGCCGTGGTAATGATGGAGCGAGATGCAGAGCTGCTGCAAGGGGTCTGTACTCAAGGGCCGACGACCAGACTCGAGATTCTGCAAGGCAGAAGATCCTCCTCATCATGGGGGAGGAGGAAACAGGCAGCGGTGGACAGCGTAGAAAGGGGGAGAGGAGGAAGTGAGGGAAAACTGGAAAGCGCGAACTGGTCGTCGGTCTTTAAGGACCTTCTATGGCTATGCAGTCAGAGGTACGGGAGCCCGTGCTTGAACGCCGATTAAACCTGGTAATGCGCACTCATCCTCTCGTCGAAAATTACAATGAAAGCTGTCCACGAACATAGCGCACGCAAGACGCATCAAGACTACCGTTCCTATCAAGTTTCATTAAACACATGCGTGCGAAATGTTTGCATTTTTGAACATTTTTCTGGAAATGTTCGCATGGAATTTTCTTGGTAGATTTAGAAAGTAACAGAGACTCGAACACACCCTTTTTAAAACTGCATGCCACGCTGTCACTATTCTTGGAGGCCTCCTTGCTTTTGGCAAGCATTTATAGACGCTTTGCACACGCGCCATATTGCAGCCGCCATTGCTGACCTCTTGTCTTACCTAGACATCAAGCCACAGTAGCGGGCGTTGTCGAGCCTTCACAAATGCCAGGGATAGGGAGAAGGACATAGTCGAATCTAAAATGACACTAACATGTCCTGCTGTGGTAATGATAGAGCCAAGTGATCAAAATAAGAGGAAACAAATTGAAGGTAAATTACGGCGGTGCCCATGCAGAGCTGCTGCAAAGAGTCTACTCATCTACCTTTCACCGTTAAAGGAAACTGAAGAGGTTCTATATTTGACTAAAAATACTTAAACCGTCTTCATTTGGCCTCCAGGATCACGAATATCGATATTAATTTTGAATTTGGTGCACGGAGACTGTAGAAAACTTATTTTCGAAGTATCGCTGAAGTCCCTCCTTTCCGGAGTGTGACTTCAAAAAGGAGTTTTCAGAATCACCGCTCTCGGGCAGATTCAGCTATTATCAAAGCTATGCACGCGCACTCTTGCTATTCTCAAAAAGGTCACACGACGACGTCACGATTGGTGTCAGTGCGGGGGAATATAAACGTTTCAAGCACGCGCCAGATTGAGCCGCCGTTGCAGACTTTCTCTTCTCTTATCGAGATGCCGAGCCAGTGAAGCGGTCTTTGACGAGCCTCCACGAAGATGTATGCTGGGCAGAAGGACACAGTAGCACCTAAGGTGACAATAACCTGACCTGCCGTTGCAGTGAGGAAGTGAAGCGAATGGAATAAGAGGAAACAAAAACTGAAGATCAGTTATGCCGGCGTCCTTGCACAGCTGCCTCAAAGCGTCTATACAAGCTTCCAATTAAACAGGCTGCCCAAATGAGCGACACGCATTGGCGGCCGAAAGAACCTCTTATGACGTATTGACTGGTCGGAAGTTTTGTGTTTTCTCTTGTTTAGTTTTAGCTCCAGGGAAAACGGACGTGATATTCAAATTCACGGGTAAAAATACTAATTTTTCTTTGCTAAAACACATTTTATTGAATCTAATAAGAACAGATAGAAAGAGAGAACAATGGGTGGCTGCCCCTATTCCGGGGATACACAGGCCTTGGACGCTATTGCCGCTCTCGTTGCCAGCAGTAAAGGCCCGTTCACACTCTTGCGACCGAGTCAGACCGAGAGAGACCAGACCGGTTTTTAAGCCTCTTGCGATGTTTTAGGATCAGCTCCGCTGCAGCGCATCTGGTCCTAAGACGTCGCAAGAGGCTTAAAAACCGGTCTTGTCTCTCTCGGTCGTACTCGGTTACAAGTGTGTGAACGACGTGATACGCATCGGCCCGTTTGTACACGCAGTGCGTGCATGCGGAAGACAGGTGGGACGACGGGTACCACGTGTTGATTCTGTCCGGCGTTGGCAGTGAGACCGCCTGGAGTCTTTGTATAAGGTGCTCCTCTCTCGAGAGATTCTCGTGCGGCAGAGGGAACCGCCGCCTGGCGAGTCGAATGGCTTTCGATCGTTCGGAGTATGGTGCCTCGTCGTCGGCGTCGTCCCCGCGAAAGAGGTAGGCCCGATTGGGAAGTAAACCTCGGGCCGTGGAGCCAGCGGCCTCATTCCACCTTTGTCCCACGTGGCCCGGTGTCCGAACGACAAGTACCGACTCCGGTGTGTGCTTTTGAACCAGACTTGCTGCTACGGGTCCGATGGAGCCTGCCGCAAAATTTCGACACGCTGCCTCCGAGTCTGTAAGCACGGTCGCCCTTGGGTTCCAAGTGATGGTCAGAGCTATGGCCACCTCCTCCGGGCGAGCTGCCGGCTCGATCTTCTTCACCGACGCTGCGCTGATCGTATTCTCGCCGTCCGAGGACATCACGGCCACCGTGGCATTCCGTCCTGTACCCGGGCCGCGTCTAAGTCCACGGTTCCATTCCTGCGGTTCCACGTGCGCCCCAGGGCCTCGGTTCTTGCTCTCCTCCTGTCTGCGTCTCCCTCCGAATGCATGTTCTTCGGTATTCTGCTGACCTTGATCTTGGTTCTGACTTCTAGAGGAAGGTCCTCGGATGGAGGGGCCCGGCTTCCCTCAGCTTCCAGGTTACAGTTTCTTTAGCAGCCGCCTGCCGTTGGTCGTCCCGTCCAGCCGCTTAAACTGCGTGGCAATCTGCGCGTTTCTCAGTTCCTCCAAAGTGTTGTGTACACCCAGCTCTATGAGCCGCTCGATAGGTGAACGGTCTGGCACGCCCGTTGCCGATTTGAATGCCTTCTTGATTACGACATTCAGCCTCCACATTTAGGTCTTCGTGAGGCGAAGGTCGGCCGTCCCGTACGTGATACGGGATATCGCGATCGCCTGCACCAGCCGTATCGCAGTTCCCAAGCCCTATGCAATTCCAATGGCAACTTTTTGACATTTTTCTTAGCAACCACCGAACAGATTAAATCGGGAATGGTTTTATTAGAAAGATAGTAAAAAACTGAGTAAGGTTGTGGCGCTACCTTTCCCGATTTAAATGTTAAAAGTGTTTTTACGGGAACTTAAACTTGCTTGTAAAGGTCCTTTTTTTCGTTCTCTTCTTCATAAACATTTAAAAATATACCAGGGCCTAAATACAAATTCAGGTGCCACAATATTGAAGACCAGAGACTTTTTAAATATATCTCTTACAAGATCTTTTTGCCAGAGAATATCATTGTGATAAAATTTAACTAAGTTTGTGGCCCATCGAAATGCCAGAATTCGAGCTGTCACCTGGCGCCATCTATGAGTGTGTCGCTAATACTACCTCTTGAAATTGCGCAATGTGTTATTGCGCCGCGGACTACTTGCATCTTCAAGGTCGTCGGGTTGAAGCGCGAGACACATGGACGGCAGAATCGTCCGATCCGACGTCCGATCCGACAGTCCGAACGCCGCTCCGAGTTGCCGCACGCGACAGTTTGAGACACACGCTTCCGACCTTGCATGCGACACGACGACCGTTCGGCTGCGCCCAGGAGATCCAAGCACTCCAGCGGAGGTCCGCGTTCATAGATCTCTGGTCCCAGATTGACGGTCTAGCTCGCACGTTCGAATTAGGAGCTCGTTCTCGCTAGCGCGTGCATTCCTTGTTGGGGCCATCTTTTTCGAATGAGTCAGCGGGATCCACGCGTCCGGCTTCCTGTCGCCCGTCCCGCCAGACACGGTACGTCATCATGACGTTCGCGCTAGCTGTGCTGTCATTGGCTGGACGCATCCGACAATCCGTCCGCCGTGCGAAACTATCTGGCGCGTTGGACCAACACCACCTAGACTAGGAGAAGGCCTCCGCACTTCTCCCCTCCTGCTCTCTGACGTCATCGCACCTTGCCCCAGAAATTTCAAAGCTCCTAACTATCTCGCCTCCCGACAGATGGCGCTAGCTGCTACACCGTCGTACTGGTCGTACGCGAACCGGGAGGGAAGCCGTCGCCATTTTGCGGGTTGCTGACAGCACGTGCGATGCTTGTTTTTCTGTCATCGTACGGCCGTTCCTTGTTGCAGTACCCGTTTTCGACGAACTTATTTCGTTAACGAATGCATACTGCGACATTGGGCGGTGTTGTGTACCGAACTGTCGAGGGAACTACGACAATGGTCCCAAAGTTCGCTTGTTTAGCGGAATGGCAGCGGGCTGTCCGGCGGCGCGACGTCGACGTGGGGCTGTTGAAGGACCCAAAGGTAAGCTGCATCCAGCGTGCGCCTTCCGAATGGCCAATATGTCTCGTAATTATCCGAAGAAATACTAATTGGTGTTTTGTTTCTGTCACGCGCAGGTTTGCGAGCGTCACTTCAAACCGGAGCATCTGCGTACAACGTCCACGTAAACGGACTGCGATGGACGAACGATTGAAGCTCCCATGAAGTTGACGCGGCTAACTCCAGACGCCTTCACAGCCATTTTTCCTGACTGTCCTTCGTATATCTCGGATGCGCGCAAGTAGCGAGAAGAGCCAGAAGTGAAAAGAAAGCGAACTGAAAATGAACTACTCCAAAAAACCATTCAAGAGTCCCTAACAGCGTTTGAAGAAGAAAAACAGCACAAAGTTCACAATCTCTGTGAACTGATTTCTCGTGTTAACGAGCGGCGAGATAGGAAGTTTTGGTGTACAACAGCATGTGAAACGTGCCTCATCTTCGCCCACATCGAACCGGCATCGCAAGCCCCTGAGCTGCTTGTGTCTGTGGCAGTGTCACAGGATCTCTCCGTTCGCTCCGTTGGTGTCGAATGATGTGTGCATTCCTGGCGAAATTTGTGACGTTCGTGGCTGGATAACCTTCTGGACGACGTGGAGCGCTTCATTGAAAAGAAGGCCCATCAACAGGAGGACAAGGTAGGAAGAATGCTTGGACTGGCTTTCTCATTGCTCGATGACATTTGTGACGATGAGTTGCATGATGATGAGATGATGAGAAGCACTAACGCTATTTTGACTGACCTTACTTGTGATGATTTCATGTGACTGATTTTCATTCAGTCCACACATTCCATTTTTAGTGTAAATAAACATTCAATCATTGAACTTCTGTGCTGCACAAATTATGAACCAGGGTTATAATATCAGAACTCTACTTGTTTTTATTGAATTAAGAGCCAGATTATTTGTAGAAAGCCGTGATAAATAGTATGAAATACTGAAGCTATAGGAATATAATAAACCTCATTATTTTCCTAACCCAATAATTTTTAGCAAACAAAAATACTGAGAGGCACACGGGAAGATTTCTGTAAGTCGGAATTTTTTGAGTGTACAAACGTTCGATTATTTTATGACCTGTACATCTTTCCATCAGACCTAATTCGCGACATATTTGGACCGCCAAAATTGAATACTTGGCAGTACCTAGATATATGCTTGTCATTAAAGAATTTGACACTTAGTGCTATATTAGTAAGCACATAGTTGAAGGAAAGTAGCGTAATACAATATTTATTCAGTAAATAGATTGTACATATTAATTCTGTATATACACACATTGAACTACGGCTCTAATATTCAAAATAAATCGCCGAATGGGTTTCCAAATTTACACAGCACAAACTATGCAGCTACCAGAAAAACTATGCAGCTACCAGAAATGATGCCATCACCAGAAAGCAGGGGCATGCTAAACTGTCTAAGCAGAGAAAACTTCAGACGTTGAAATAAAGCTCTAAAATCAATCCCTGTAATGCAAGGCTACTGGTTATCACACTGATTGTATGCTTTGATGAATGTGCCAGTTGTAAATAGCAAGTGTAAGACATGTATGACTTTCAGGTTGACTGTATGTGTGAAATGTGTTTGTAAATATCTCGAAGACCTGTATTAAATTCCGTGCGTGTTTTGTAAATGAATGTTAAGTTCATTCTCCAACTGTGCCTGGCGGCGAGTGCCAAATGCGAATAAATGTTCTCTAGAACACTCCCAACTGCCTTTTCATGTGATCGTTCGTTTCACTGCCGTATTTCTTCAATAGCCAGAAACATCTGTTTTCAACTTCCCCGCATACTCAGACCTAACTCAATGGTTTACTAGTCGCACACTACTGGATAACTGTAATGAGCGCCCTCAGAAGTAACTCAAGTAGCTTTAAAGAAAAAGCGTACCGCGTCGGCTCGCGCGTTCCCGCTGCGCAAGCGGCGGAGCGGAGGGGCTTGGTGCGGTGACGTCACGGGGCGAGTGCGGGGCCTTCTCCTCTAGGTGGTGTTGGTTGGACGCGCGTCGGATCGCCGATCCGACGTGACGTCTGAAGCGACCAAATTTTTCGGATCAGGCAGTCGTCTTGCCGGATCGGACGTCGAATCGGATGGATTTTTCGCCCATGTGTCTCGCGCTTAACCTTCGGGCTGCGATGGGTAAAAGGGGAGCGTCCAAAAATCCACAAGGTTCTTTTTTATATATAACTAGGAGTATAAACACGAGCACTGATGTAAACGGATGTCTCCCCCCCCCTTGCCCACCTCTACCACTTCACAAAATAGAGGGCGCAGGGCGCCCCCCCCCTTCCCTTCACGTAAAGTGTTTGCCTTCACCCTCGACTTTGAGGGCAAGGGGGGGGGGATGGCGAGGAGTTCATGTCTCTTTAGCTTCGACAAAAAGGGGTACCTTCTGGGGTGTGAAGCAGTCGCTCGTTCAAACCTCAAAACGCTAAAAAAAAAAGCAAAAAAACAAAACAAACGAGGACGAGTGGAATTAGATGCAACAAAAGATTTTTCTTTTACTTTTCTTCTTTTAGTTAAGCTCTTTGTGAAAATGAAACAGCGAGAGATAGCGACGTCGCCTTTTAGTGGATGTGGCCTTCCTCTTTCTGTTAGAATTTTTTTTCTTTCGGAAAGAAATGCACCGGAGATTGTTGCTCCCCTGCAGCGATAACCTTGTACAGGATTTTGAGACGGATGGATAGATGGATTGATAAGTGGATAATCCACCGTTTTACGAAACCGACGGTACAGTAGTCTTCGCAGCAAGATATGGCATTGCCTGGGCATTGCGTAATCAAGCGCAAACAGCCACCCCCTCCCCCTCCTAGTGGCTCTACTGAGCTGAGCAACGTCTCCGGTTTCATGCACAAGATTGCATTTCTAAACGCTGGCACAGGCGAGTAACAGTAACGTACTTTAAAGTAACAAAAATACTTTACTCGTTAGTCATTCAAAATACTAACGAATATGTTGGTGCGTCCGCGAACAATATAACGCGTTACCAGTAACGTCCTCACTAGTATAAAGCCTTACCTCCAACACTGGCAGAGAGCTTGATGACGCCAAAGCTTCGCGATCGTGTACAAGCCTGGATGAACCATACGAGCGAGCCTACTGCCGCTGTGCGTATTTATTAACCGCGAAAGTGCTTTCAAATAAAGCTGAAAGAATAAACACAGAAACGGACAGAACAGCATACTTTTAACGCTGCGGCGGATAGATCGTGCACGTGAGCAGCCTATGCAACGTGAAGTACGCCACATATATACCACATATATGAGTGTGGTGTACGTACATATAATGACTCAATATGAAATCTACAGTGGCGCCGTTGTGCAAGGTGGCTTCGTGCGTCCACAGAACGTCAACCGCGCCTGGGACCGGACATTCCATCGAACGCCGTTTCGTCGAACGCCGTTTCATCGAAGCCGTTTCATCGAATGCCGTTTCATCGAACACCGTTTCATCGAAGCCGTTTCATCGAACGCCGTTTTATCGAACGCCGTCTTATCGAACGCCAGGGTGGCATTCCCGCTTCCTGAAGCTGGTCGGAGGTGCCCATCCCGGGTTCTGGAAGTTTTTCACTTGCCTCGCCGCAGAACATCAACTGACGGAAGACAAGCTGGAGGCGATGCTGAGTTCCCAAGAGCCTCCTCGCCAGAAGAAGGCCATAG
This sequence comes from Ixodes ricinus, assembly GCA_037355805.1. Classification (NCBI taxonomy): domain Eukaryota; kingdom Metazoa; phylum Arthropoda; class Arachnida; order Ixodida; family Ixodidae; genus Ixodes; species Ixodes ricinus. The sequence continues at coordinate 23,038 of JAZHYW010054380.1, read as the reverse complement.
TGGCAAGAAATGAGAAGGTCCGCCTTTTTTATGAGAACAGACGGAATATGAAACTACAACGAAACATTTTTTTTTTTTAAGATTCAATGAAGTTAAAAATAAGTACGCCAGTTCAAATTTTATTTGAAAACTTTCGGGGGCTCATGTATTCGTGCGACAGCCATTCACCGTTTCAAATGATGAGCAATTGCTCTCAAAAAGTCCTCCACAGCCATGCTCCGCCTGTTCTCATAAAAAAGGCGGACCTTCTCATTTCTTGCCACTATGGCCTTCTTCTGGCGAGAGGCTCTTGGGAACTCAGCATCGCCTCCAGCTTGTCTTCCGTCAGTTGATGTTCTGCGGCGAGGCAAGTGAAAAACTTCCAGAACCCGGGATGGGCACCTCCGATCAGCTTCAGGAAGCGGGAATGCCACCCTGGCGTTCGATAAGACGGCGTTCGATAAAACGGCATTCGATGAAACGGCTTCGATGAAACGGCGTTCGACGAAACAGCGTTCGATGAAATGTCCGGTCCCAGTTACTCGTGACCTATATATGAAGTAGTCTTCTTTTGGGACCGGACATTTCATCGAACGCCGTTTCGTCGAACGCCGTTTCATCGAAGCCGTTTCATCGAATGCCGTTTCATCGAACGCCGTTTCATCGAACACCGTTTCATCGAACACCGTTTCATCGAACGCCGTTTTATCGAACACCGTCCTATTGAACGCCAGGGTGGCATTCCCGCTTCCTGAAGCTGGTCGGAGCCTGAGGTGCCCGTCCCGCGTTCTGGAACTTTTTCACTTGCCTCGCCGCAGAACATAAACTGACGGAAGACAAGCTGGAGGCGATGCTGAGTTCCCAAGAGCCTCCTCGCCAGAAGAAAGCCATAGTGGCAAGAAATGAGAACGTCCGCCTTTTTTTATGAGAACCAACGGAGCATTTCTGTGGGGGACTTTTTGAGAGCAATTGCTCATCATTTGAAACGGTGAATGGCTGTCGCACAAACACATGAGCCCCCGAAAATTTTCTAATAAAATTTGAAGTGACGTACTTACTTTTGACTTCATTGAGTCTTAAAACAAAACAAAACAAAAAAATGTTTCATTGTGGTTTCATAAATAGCACCTCAGCTTTAGCTACTGCAAGCTTCGGGCAGTAAAAAAGTACCAATAGAAAAATATGACAGGCTAGGAGGCTCACATGGCTAAAGTTGTTGCGCCTGCGCAAAACCTAAGCCGCCTTCTGGCCTCCATGAGTTGGAGTGCGCTCTTACCGGGAGTGCGACTTTTTATTTATTTGTTACAATACCCTCAAGGCCCATCGGGTAATACAGAGGGGTGAACAGATAAGCATAATATGCGAAACAAACATAAAAATCGGTACAAATATCCTCATGGGTTACTTGCATCAAAATAAATTGTAACAGCTACAAGTTTGGACATTAAAAAACCTGACGATGAAATGGGAGAATGACACGAAAATGCACTCGATCCGGGAATAAAAGAGCATCTTTCACACTTCTTATATAAAAGACATTCGATGAAACGGCCGTCAGCGAGTCGATGAAACGGCGTTCGATGAAACGTCCATTTTTTCGATGAAACGGCGTTCGACGAAACGGCGTTCGATGAAATGTCCGGGAACCGTCTTCTTTAAGGTAGTGAACTGGGCGAGTTAATAAACGTTATACATGACGAAAACCGCCCAAACGACGACGACGGAGTGAAGACAACAAAAACGACAGGACGAAGCTGTTCTCGCCACTTTGAAATTATCAGAAAGAAAACAGCGTAGCCACACTATTTTCATCAACAAACACCTACTTATATATTAGGCATTACACAATATTTGGAGCTGAAACGGTTCACACACCGCTATTCATATTAGCTCGCAAAGAACAAACCTCTTTATCTGACAAAGCTACCGACGGCGCACTGTCAGCTGTCGATAAATTGTTGTATTTTTTACCGGTGTACTATGTTCTGATTTTATATTTGCGGCTTCAATAATATACAAAATGGTTGATTACTAATTTCTGAGGAATTAGTAAATATGCACAACGAACTTCAATAGTATTACAAAAAGAGGACATACTTTAATGAAGTGACGAATGCGAATAGTGTTAAACTGCCACGTTTGGCGCAGAATCCGCTAAGTTAAAATAGTTGGTGAGCTTTTCTTCGCATCCGCTCAAAGGCCGGTGAGCATCTCTCTGCATCTGCCGGTTTGGCGATTAGCTGTTCTCCGGTGAGCTTTTCTCCGAAGCCCCTTGGAGACAGTTTGTCGAACTGAAATATTTATTGGCTTGGTTCGGATTCTGGTTCAGGGTTTTGGTTCAGCTCCGGTTCAGCTGCGGAATGCTCACATGCTTTTTTGAATGGAAGACAAGCGGCATTTTAAAGTCGTTACTTGTCTGCGGATGTTTCACGGTATTCGAGAAAGAGTTGCTTTACAAGAAGAAACAGTTGTTTTATCGACTAACAAAGGGAAATCAACGAGGTAGGGTTTATGTTCAAATGATGTAGAAAACAAAATACAACAGCGCGAAGTGAGTTTTTTCTTTCTTTGTGTGTGTGTGCGTGTGTGTGGATAGTTCTCATGCGCTGTTAATTATTTAAATGAATACCCAACTCGCCCAAACCCAAGCACACAGTTCCATAGTAGCAGAAAGCAAAAACAAACGTTCACCGGCGGCTGTTTTGCGGGCAGTTTCAGAACGGGAGTCTGACTTTGGGCCTTCGGGCTCGCACCTCCCACTGAGGGAACCAAAATGTACCCGGCGTCCTCGGCAGACGCCATGTAGGAACGCGTCGTCTGCTAACGCAAGCGAGGAGAGGGAAAATGAGTTACAATCCTGTTGGAACTTGGTACAGACGACTTGAAAAGAAAGAATAAACCCGGTCTTTTACGTGTTTATCATTTATTTAAAAAAGAGGATTACGGAAAAGAACAAAAATTATGACACTCATGCGTCATTTGCTAACAGAGCCCGAAGCAAAGTGGATCGTCGGACATGATCACCTTCAAATTGCGTCCCTCAGCCCCAGGTATACGGGTATACGGTGCCATCGAGCCTAGGGGTCTACAACAACATAGTTTGCAAATGTCGAATCATGTTCCTGCTCAACGTATACGCTGAATTCATTTAAACGATACTTAATCAAAACGAGCGTACACCGCCTTGACCCACGATGTACGACATACTCTTCTTACACCGTGGCCAGAACTCTGAAACACGAACAAATTTTCTGATTTGTCAAAGCGCCCGAATAACGGCAATCACAACTTTTTTTTTTTTTTTCAGTTGCGTTGCGTTACGTTTGCAGAGGATGCTGTCGGTTAGAGGCCGGTCGGTCTCGCAAAAATGGGACTTTATCTGGTCGATCGCGCAGCAAGCGTTAGCCGCGGAGCGAAAGAATCAAGCGGAATAGAGCCGCGAAAATAAAAACAAAACAAAAACAAAATACCACCCAACAGCGACACGTCACCTGTTGTACACAAAGTGTCGTTATTTTTATAGCCGACAGTTTAGGAACGGTATAGTTGGGCAGGAAATCGAACTATAGGGGGCGCTCTTACCCGTTTGTTTTCCCCACACTCGGTGTTTACTCAACACAAGGCCTGTGCACTTGCTCACAGACCTTGTGGGCTTGTCCACAAAGTGTAATGTAAAAATACTAACAGTAAACGAAGTGACGCTAAGTGCCGGATCTCTCCCGAAAGCAGTCATCAGAGAATGCGAGCTTGACCCACTTCGGCTTTTGTGCTGAGCTGGGCATGTGCATGCTGCATTGTTCAAGCCGGCCGAGTGTTAACAAAAGAGCCCCTCCTCCCCATCACCGGAGAACACGAACTCCAGCCAAACGCTTACGCTGATGCGTGCTCGCCCCCCCCCCCCCTCCCCTCCAATCCTATATAAATCCGAGGTTGAGCCATGTTTGGTGTGTATGAGCGAAGTTGACGACATGGCGGGACGCGGACAGGAGGCATCTGAAGATCTTTTTAAGATTCCCGGATTCAAGGTTCCTGACGAGTTGAAGGACCATTTTGATTATGTCGGTAGTAGCAGGGATCGCGCCAAGACTATACTTCTCTGCCGTCACTGTCAAGAAGAAAAAAAGGAGTTCAGAAGCAGACAACAAACTTCAAGAGACATCTGAATGTAAGTACATATTTCATTAAGTTTACATTTGTTAACACTTATTATCACGCGACTCCTTAATGATGCTTAAATTGTATGCGAGAAACTTTGTAGTCTTTAGGTCAAACTTCATTTATTGGTTAAATTACAAGCGGAGACAACTTGCGGAATGTTGCAGCTTGTGAGTGTGAAATTGCGTCTGACTCCGATGAGATCGCCGTCGCCCACATCATCATATCGAGTTAAATAAAACAAAGAATAAGAACAGGAACAGACAGAACAGCACATCTTTCGGAGTCTCAACACAAATATCTTTATTAGGCGCTGCGGAAAGGGGGAGAGGGGGAAGCGAGAAAAGGGATGATAGAGAAGGTTGATGAAATCGTGTGACTAATGAGTGATCAGGCATCCGCCATGCACACTGGCTACTAATATGACTTTACTCTCTTTGCTACTAGCTGGTTCACAAGGAGGCGTACGATGAATCGCAGAGGAAGAAGCAGAAAACTTTAGACAGTGCTGTTGCTGTATTCAAGCTGCAACACCAACTTAAGAAGAAGCTGGCCCCTTCGGACGCTTTCCAGAGGGACTTCAACAGACTCCTTGCGGAGATGATCGCCGTCGACGGCCTTCCTTTGTCGTTCACAAGGGGACTTGGATTCAACCGTCTAATGGAATTCTTGAAGCCCGAAGTTAACGTTGTGTCCCCCCGGACCATAGGTCGCGTTCTTGAGGACCTCGCGAAAAAGTGTGCCCTACCTTCGTTGGCAGCTGATCTCGCTCAGTGCCCAAAGAGATCACTGCACTTCATTGTCGACTTATGGTCCAGTAGGACTAGAGATTCCATACTCGGGATCAAAGTGCAGTTCGTTTCGAAGTGGGAGTTAAAAACGTATACACTAGCTTTTAAGCATTTCCCGGGGTCTCACACCGGGGATCACATTCGTGAGGCATTCGAGCAGGAGCTCATTGAGCGCGGCATCCAGCTGGAACAGATAGGGTGCGTTGTTGCGGACAACGCTTCCAACATGGGGAAAGCGTTTAATATGGCAATGATAATGGAAGAGAAATGGCACGTAAATGCTGCGGACCCAGAGATCTCTGAAGAGGAAGAAGCTGGCCCAGAGGACTGCTCCAGCGTGGAGCCTGATCTGCCGACCGCACTCAACCCATGCCATCGAATAAGGTGTGCTGCGCACACTCTGCAGCTAGCGGTAAACGGCGCTATCCGTGGTGATCAAGCCTCAAAGGAGCTGCTGGACGTGGTCAACCGGGTCATCAACATGTTCAGACGGTCACCCTTGTGGACGGGACGACTGAAAGAACTCTGCAAGAGAGATCTGGTCCCATCTACAGGGACGCGATGGAATTCCATCTTGGCGGCATTGAAGCGCCTTACACAGGTATGCAAGTTCATATTCATTTTATGAGCAGTCATTTTGAGGGCGACTATTTACGTTGTCTGTTATATTCACTAAATGGATACATCAAATTTGGCTCGGAAATACCTGTTGATCACTTTTAACTGCCCCAAAAGTATAAAAAGACAGTGCATATGTATGATACATACCCATAAAAAAACACGTTGTGCTACAATACTTTACGTAGTAAATTTGAAATATATTAAAATAAATGTTTTAAATGGAGACCTCAGTCACTTCTCGCACATAGCCGCAGGACCGCCACGTTTTATTCGGCAGAACTATATATATATTGTGAGGAGGTCACAGTCGAGCTTCGTTATTCAGTATGATAATGTAACTTTTCGCACCAAAACGTATACCGCTTTCATTTAGATGATCGGTCACTACGACATACGGAATGTGCTAAACGTGACATAAACAGCCACACCAGAGGTCCCATCTCACGATCTACGTGAAACAGTCACTCCACAGATCGTATTTCAAAATATAGGTGCTTCCTCGTTCCGGTCTGCTCTCGACGTATTCCATGTTGGAGAGAGAGAGACAGAGAGAGAGGTTGTGCGGCCGGTTGTCACTTAGTCACCGTCGGGGAAAAAAAAGGGGGAAAGCGACGTAAAAAATAACTCTCGTTCCTGCCGCCTAGACTCTGGCCCTGCAAGCCACCTAAAACTAAACACCAGGGCGCTGGCGCGAAGGCATATAAACGGTGGCGGAACGTGATTGTTTAGATATTGTGACGGCCCTTTTCTTCCCATTAGTTTCAACACTCGCAATGATTAACCCTTTACTGCCGATAACGAGATACCGCGTCATGGCGACACCAGGCCTGATCTTCCATAACGAGATAACTCGTCATGACACTTTATGAGCAAAAACATACTGTTTTGCTTAATTGTTTTGCGAGAAAATAATTTTCTGGGTTATCGAGCTATCGAGCGTATTCTCGAAGTTTTCTAGCTTGTGTTTGTTCCGCATTGACCAAAAGTAGCAGAATGTCCGGCAGAAGGGAAGCAACGCACAGTTTTAAAAACGGCGGCATTTCCACGTGGGCCCTCTTGCACTTGCGTGATTCAAGCGAAAAGTTCTTCCGCCTGAATCTGAGTAAAGCGATGACGAATGGCTGTTGCCAAGTGATGATGAAGACCTGGACTCGACTGAGTGCTCCATTGATGGAAGTACACCAAATGATGACAGTTCTTTTTAGTGGCACGAGACTTTTTTGCTAAAAATGACTGGCGGCTACAGGGTTTTAATGCTAAGCGCGCATTCAAGTTTTACGTTTCACTCTAAAAAAGTCTGTGCGTCTACTTTCACGCACATCATTCGGAGAGCCAATCGGCGCAACGTACGGAGGCAGCTCAGCGAATGACGATGCCGAAACATCTGTTTAGACCAAAAACGCAGTCTGAGCTGTGACATTAAGCAATGCAAGCGTGACGTTTTGTATTGCTTAATGTCACAGCTCAGACTGCGTTTTTTGGTCTAAACATATGTTTCGGCATCCTCATTCGCTGAGCTGCCTCCGTAAGTTGCCGTGATTGGCTCTCCGAATGATGTGCGTGAAAGTAGACGCACAGACTTTTTTATAGAGTGTTGATTTTGATTGGTAAAAGCCGAGGTGGTGCGCCCTCGGCATTTTGTATCTGAGCTTACCTATTCTTGTCAGCCAGAAACTAATCAGACATTGAGCACTGTGAAGGCCGAGAACGAAGGTGTTTAAAGCCAAATTTTCTGCCGCTATTCCGTAGCATATAACCTCAAACCAGGGTAAACTTCAATGCTGTTGACATATCTTGATTCTTTAGCATACAAAGAAGTTTGGTAATAATGTATCGATTTATAAATAAATGTACAGCGCGCAACACAACAAAACGAAAATCAATTTTAATCCTGAAATTGATTTGCAAATGGTACTCTTACTTGAAATAAATTTACAAAAGAGGTACTTTAAGGTTAATAAAAGCGAAAAAGAAATTATTTAACAAGCACTGCCTTGATGAAAGACAGCGAAACATTATATGCGTTGTTTTTTAGTAAATGCAGGACTAATTCTAACAGCGTGCATATGGTGTAAACATCATGCGGTATATTGAAAGTATATATATCCCGATAAATTATGACTCGGCACTGACATGGTTTACGAAGTGAAAGGCTGTTCAAAGCGCTAGACATTTTGTGGAACATTATTATGTGGCCTGTTGAGCAACGGTTGATCTTTCAGGTGGACGTCTTCGACGCGGTCGAGCGGCTTGTTCAGGAATACAACGACACAACCCGGACCAGGCGTATCGACGCCATGCCTCCTGTATTCACCCTGCCACGCCTGGCTGAGCTGCAGGGCCTACTCAAACCCCTCGGCGACGCTACGGACAAGCTGCAAGGGGACGGCATCACATCCGCTATCGTGCACCTGTGCGTTAGCACTTGCTACCTTCAGATCAAGCATTACCCGGCTGAAAAGTAAGATATATATTTATCACAATTTATCTACTGCCCACAAAATATTTTCGTCATTGAGATTCTACCGCCTGGCGAAAATGAACACTCTCGAATAATTCCAAAGCTTGAGCTTTCACCGAAATCGCGAAATATTGAGCCTGCGAAAAATAGATCGTTTACGGTATGTAGTGCATAGGAATCATCGGGGAAAACAAAACACAAGAAAGCGCTGATGCCGCGTCCGGCTAACACGTAACGTGTACGTTGCGAACTACTGTGTTGACGTGGGCGTCTTACATCGAACAATATGGTTACATCAGTATATGCGCTGAGTATGCATGTGTTCAGGCCCAAATCCAGACGACACGTTCTGGAAGTGAGAAAATAAAGGCTCAAGTATAGTCCGACCTGTAGCGCGGGTGCGTATGTGATATTTCAATGCCTATAGTTGCTTGTTTGCAAATCTTGATCTCGAGCTCGCAGGCAAATAAAAGGAGCTCCTGGTTCGCTACGCGGGGTTTTCTGCGCTCAGCTTGAAGTACTATATACGTGCCTTTGATACAGAACGGAAAGCTGGGTTTTAAATGGGATCAAATACACTTTCTTCGCGTGTATTAGCTCTCCAGCATCACTAATATCGTACTTTTCACTTTTTGTTTAACGGATTAGCTTAAACGATGCCTTCAAATTACTGTTCAAAGAGGTTAAAACCATGCCTCTTTTTGGCGGCAGGTGTAAGTAGGAAAGGAGAGAGAAAACATGACGTTACGAGAGAGGTTCTTACCAAGGCTGGCTGCAGCGTCACGGAGTACAACACCGGGTTATGCAATCAGGTGCAGAAAGTGCATCGCGGCATTGCGCTTTCGTCGTTGCTTGGTTGGCCGGGGTATGGTGTAATGTCGCTGCTTGATTGGCAACGTACGGGATGACGTCGAGAGGCGTCAAGGCACGTCCTACCGCAGAGTTCATCGCGATCCCGCCCTCCATGCTTGAGAAACACAAGCGATGGTGTCAATGGCGTTCCGAAACCGGGACTCCTTTTATGACGCTACGGCTCGTCCAGCAAGGTGGCGGCGATCGGCAGCTCTTTTTGGTTTTTTTTTCTTCTTGGGTTTAGTGATTATTGTGCTGCAAACGGTTCTAATATTTGGTTACGCGGAAAAAAACTACGCTAAAATACACCATTTAACTTTTTCTGTTTTTTCTTCCCAAAGTGCTACAGTCCCTTTAAAGCTGGCAGTATCTCAGCCGCTCAAACAAAGCCAACACTCAAGGCTTTCGGGATACTGATTAGTCTTGTGGGATAGATTAATGCGGGATCATCCCACGTAGTGCCGAGAGTAATCCCAGCAAGATAGTAAAAAAGATCCATAAAAACCTGAGAGGCGGGGGACATGATTTTACCCGTTCCGCGCGTGCTTGGCTATTTACAAACAACTAAATAACACTGAGTGTACTGCACGTCTCAAAAGGCTGTTCAAAGTAATTCCATGTTTTACTCACAAAGAAGCAACAGCCTAAACCGCTACAGAATGCAATTTATGTTCCCTATCGATTATGTTCACCAATGAACGACTGGGAGCCAGTGCAATCATTTTGCTTTCAAGTGTAAAGCTTCAAAGCGTTGGGTTCACGCTCCTGGCCTTTACTGGACGATCAGCATGGGAGAGGTTCGGAAATATTCGCTTCACGCAAAGCTCTTTTAATTACAAAGATCAAAGTCTCCTTAATATGTTCAACCACGCGCAAAAAAAAACAAAAACACTAATATATTTAACTTTTTTTTTCTAGTTTCCTCGAACTTCAAGCTGAGCTTCTCAAGCAGTTGAACGAAAGGTTCAAGCCTCTTTTAGATGACGAACTCCTCATCGCAGCAAGCGTGCTCAACCCAAGGCAAAAGCTGAGAATCTTCCAGACAACGCTCGCGGAAGGTCTACACAAGCCAACAGAGGCAGATGCGGTGGGAGCTGTGAACAAGCTGCTCAACGATTTACAAAAGGTATCATATGTTCGCATCTTTTCTACTCTGTGCAGTGAGTTGTTGCATGCTTTTATGTTATTGCAGTCGAAAAAGCGCCCGAGCCAAATAAACGTGACTAAGAAACTAAGAAAAGAAAACAAAAAGGACGAATCCTTGCCTCTAAGTGGTACTTGGATTTGGAAGCCACATCTTTCGGTCATATTCAGCGCATGAAACAGGAATACTCGATTGGCTTCGGAAAGTATTCGAAAGAGTAACCATTTCTCTTTGAAGTAGTGCCCAGTGACTTTCGTGGCCCAAATAACAGCGAGCAATTGTAAGTCTAAAAAAAAAAATGGTTTCAGTAACATGTACAATAGTGAGTGACGAGCCGTACTAGAACACGAACTATATTGAAAACGTAACCTACTCAAGAAAACTTTGCAGTCTCGATCAATGACTCAACAGTGATGTAAAGGTAGGAAGCTTCCAAATTAGGTGTCCGTTTAGTGTTCCGACCTGGAGCGGCGGTGCCGTCCACTGCTTTGATCGATACAGCTGCCTGTAAAAATGCTAAATGTGAGTAATGCTAGCCTTCCTGGAGCGACGTAGACAATTTTATTTTTGACCAAGTCAGATTTACAGGAAACATGCGACATAAGAAACCCAGCTGCATGTTGAAAACAACATGTTTAAAGCGTGTTGAAAACTTTTGTGTGTGCAGCCTTGCTGGAACTTTATTTTCCCCCTTTCTTAGGATCCCGGTGTCGCCACTGTACCTCAACCTGTTGCGTCCACCAGCGCCAGCGGCACGCAATCAAGAGCTGCTCTTACTGCTCCACCGCTTTGGGATGCTCATGACATGTATGAGGTTTTGGACCTCATTAGCCCAGTTCAGACGGTTGGACAGGAGTCTGAGCTAGATGCTTATCTAAAAACTGGATATTCAAACGAGGAAACCCTGCAATTCTGGAAAAAAAATGAGACAAACTATCCGAAGCTCGCTCAGTTGGCAGCAGTTTGCATGGGCATTCCCGCATCTTCTGGAGCAGTAGAAAGGCTGTTTTCTACGTCCGGTTCCCTTCAAAGAGCGCGGAGAGCGTCCCTGAACCCGCAAACAGTAGAACAGATGGTAATGGTGGCTGAGAACGTGAGAGCTAATCAAAAATAGAATTAAGAGTCGAATATGAACGTCACTGTTTTAAAGTCATGTTATCGGTTCATGTAATTTATTATTATTTTTTTCTGAGTGTTCGTCTTTGTGAATTAAACGAAACAAAATCAAATGTGTCAAAATGTCTTGCTACTTGAACAATGTTTTCCCTATATCTCCAATAGGATTTCATATGCTCCTGTAACTTTTTGGCACAATTAAGTGCAACAAAGACACGATTTCAAGCACCCTGTTTTAGGTCCAAGGCTCGCTGCATGCACAGGCGCCTCGCCTACAAAAGTTCGAGCGCCACGCTCTTGCACACGGGCGGAGCTCGAACCTGGTGTGTGCAGCAAGCACGTGCTTGTTTGTAAGCGAAGCAGAGTAGATTAGGTTAAAAGGCCCGTTACAGTAAATTGATACCAGGTTTTGACTTTACTAAATAGATGCGGCATAGTGAGACTTGGGCGAACTAGCAGAAACGCAATTATAACAATCAACTTTCAAAAATAAGATCTGACGTATTAGTCTTAAAATTTTGGTTTCCGTAGCCAGTTAGTCGGAGAAAGAAATTACTGATTCGATCATGCCCAATGTGCCACGCCAAAAGCTGTTTTGCACTTATCGCTAATCTACAGCTGAGAGAAGTCACGATCTCGACGACTGATAACGGAGTTAACGATAAGACTGATGGCACAGGCGGGCTGGTATATGTTTACCATTTTCCTTTAACCATCCACTAAGTACCCCAATCTGGGATTGTGGGCATCAGGGCAATACCAAATAACCTTCGTCGAGGAGGAGGGGCTTGTGCTCACGATGTTTATATATAAAGAGAATTTGCTGATGTCTTCGGGCATTCAAAAATAATTGCCCCAACTATTTTTGAAGATTGGCTGCAGATTTTGTTTTGCCCACTTTGGGTACGGTCCTGAATTAAACCAGGATATTTAGCAAAGAAAAGTGCTTCATTTTCACTTTAATGTCACTTCAGTATGCATAGATGCCCACAGATTGCGTTTTATACCGAGTTTCGTCAGAGAGATATAAGGTGTCATAGCCTCATAGGACAAATATAACAAGTGCGCATGCACACAAGGCACGAGGGTCATTCACAGAAACAAGCATGCGTATACAGGCACACCGAAAACAAGCATACCGAGAACCCGAACAACCCAATCACGTGAGACTACCATTGGAAGACAAAAAAAACACAAAAACAACGTTTCCAAGTACTCTCGATGATTTTAAAACTCTTCCATCTACCCTTGATAAGTGCCACTAAACTCCGCCAACACTAGCCTGCACGAAGACAGATGTGCATGACAGTCACCGTTTCAAAATCACAATCCGAACGTGCTCGATCACACAAGACCAGCCAGCGCGCCGCGCATTCGCACCGCTGCGGCATGCCAGAAGACACGCGAAACTTACGAAAGCACCAATCAACGCGCCCCTGAGACGCATTTATCAAACGGTTTATAGTAACGGACAGGACAAAAAGTCAGGGACGTTCCTCAGTCTCTCCGCCTCCAACGCGAGCTTCCTACCTTTAGGGAGTTCGTAGACTGCTTTTTCCCCTCCGCTAAGCCCTCTGCAACGAAGCAGCCACTACTGCGCCGGCGCGCCGATGGCCTTGACTGTAGAGTTCCGGCTAGCGTAGCTGGTTGCGGAGAGCGTTGCGGGACAGCGGAAACGGCATACATACGAAACCTTCTTTTGACAACACTACCACAACAGCGCTTCGCGGAGTCTGGACTCTGGTGAGCTTCGCGAACGAAGGCAGTTGGCGTGGCGGGCACCAATAAAAGCGAACAGCGCCCCCCTCCCGCCTTCTTGCAGCGCAAACACTTTCCAGTCGGTCCGGCCGCGCTCTCCGGCCCTCCTCTCTTACTAGGGAGTTTTAGGGTTTTAGTAGACCGTGTTTCCCCCTCCGCTAACCCTTCGCTACGAAGAAACTACCACTACGCCTGCGCGCCGATGGCCTTGGCTGTAGAGTTCCGGGTAGCGGAGGGGAAACATGAAGAAGTTTTCGTAGACCGCGTTTCCCCCTCCGCTAAGCCCTCCGCAATGAAGAAGCCGCTACTGCGCCTGCGCGCCGACGGCCTTGGCTGTAGAGTTCTGGGTACCGTAGCGGGTTGCGGAGGGCGTTGCGGGACGGCGAAAAACGATCTACGAAAACTCCCTATTGTCTACTAAAACTCGCAACTCTCACATACGACGAGGGGCAGTGAGCCGGCGCCAAGGCGGCGGGCGCCAGCAGGAGCAGGCGGCGCTTCGTGTACGCGGCGCAGCCATATATCGTTTCAAAAGAGACGAAGCCGCCGTCACGAGCAGGCGCACCTAATCCGGCGCCGAGACCTCATATATGACCTGCCGGTTCCGCGCGGCGGCGCACGGAGCACATTCACGTGACACGATAGCAGCGCGGCATTGGCTGGGTTGGCGCTCTATCAATGTGCCTTTGCGTTTCGCGCACTCGAAATACCCCACTTCCCGGACGGAGTCAGGTCCTAGTTTCAAGTTGCTGACACAAAAAGGCGCCACAGTCCTATTCCGCAAGAACTGCGAACTCGTGAAGGGCTACCAGCCGTGAAGTCGAATTTAGTCAGAATGAACCTGAATGACTTCGTGAATTATGCGGAATTCATGATGTGATGGTGAATTCGTGTTGACCGTGATGGTAAATAACTTCGTGAAGTTCTGGTGAATTGGGATGAATTCATGATGCGATGGTGAATTCGGATGAATTCACGATGTGATAGTGAATTCGGATGAATTTATGATGTGATGGTGAATTGGGATGAATTCATGATGTGATGGTGAATTCGAATGAATTCGTGAAGTGATGGTGAATTCCGATGAATTCACGATGGTGAATTCCGATGAATTCACGATGGTGAATTCCGATGAATTCGTGGTGATGGTGAATGACTATGTGAATTGGTGATGTGATGGTGAATGACTTCGTGAATTCGGAAGCGGCAGTGATGTGATGGGGATGAATTCTTGGCACGGTTGAACGCCGTGATGTGAAGGGGATGAATTCTCGGCGGAGTTTGAAAGCCGCGATGTGAAGGGGATGAAGTTTTGGCACGGTTGAACGCCGGGATGTGAAGGGCCGTGACTTCGGGAGGTCGGAGTCCCTTGTGACGTGAATGCGAATGAATTTGGAGACGTGATTTTGTTCGTGATGTGATGGTGAATGAAGGGGCTCTAAAATGCCGACCTATGACTTGGGCCTTACAGTAAACTCAGTAAGCTCCTGTAAAGTGACAAACGTTCCAAGCGAATATCGTTGCACGGTCTATCCGATCGGACTGTCGGCTGCGGGTGATCTTACGGTGGAACGGAGTATAGGAGATGTTTACTAATAATAATTGTGTCGTACGTATATTTATACAGCCGCAAGTATATAGTCAAATGGGCGTCTGGTGTCTCAGCTGATATGAGAAATTTCGCCAATGTAGTACAAATGCTGGCCTCGGATCTTTAACGTGCACCATGTTGTAGTAATACACGACCGCACGTCGGTACTATGTTCATTCAAATCGAAACGGGCGGGGGTGGGGGTAGGAATCCAGGATCATTGGGTTCTGCAGCGCAGAGCTTTCGCAACACGTGCTCCGAGCTGAGGTAAGCTTGCCCACTCGGCCGTCGATCTCCCCTCCCCCTTAGTGGAGTGTCCATTGATAAGATTGCGTGTTCCATTGTAATGTCTACCCACCTGGAGGACGAGTCTTTCCAGAAACGGTCTGTACCGCTTCTCCTGTCCCGTGATGACGCCCAGGTTTGCCTTGGCCTCGGCTAGAACACGGCGCACGTGCTCGTTCATGGCGTTCAGGAGGCGCAGCCTGGCGGCGTTCTTCACGTGCGAGCTCTGGATCTTACGCATGCGCTCCACCTGCTTCTCTTTCTTGGCGTAGAAGTCCATGATGTGGATACGCTGCTCCTGGACCAGGCGGCCCTTTTCCGTGTTGAACTCTTCCTCGGCCTTGGCGTCGATCTCTTCCACCTTGGGCGAGGGATAGGGGTCTCGTTTTATCGGGTTGAATAAGTATTCCTACACGCCATCTCAACGATTACTAAAAAGGCACTCTATAAGCTGCGCTAGAGTACTAGCGCAGCATTCTCCAGTTACTCTTACGGGTGCCGTCATTTCGGAGCTTAGAACAGAGTGTGCGCCATAGTTCCCACTAGATCATTAGAACTTCCTGTTTTCCTTCAGCTGAATTTTCCTTCACCTGAGACTTGCTTCATCTGAGTTTTATATACGCTGTCGCGAAGCTCGGGCAAAGTCGTTCCGCTCAGTCGCAGACTGATATAACATTTCTGCTGTGCTAAAAACGTTTCCTGCGATTTCCAGTGAAGCTTCGGGTGACTTGCAACCATACCTTTAAGCACCTTTTAAGACAAGACGGCGCAAGCTACAGTCCGTTATAAAGGGTACAGCCGTTAGCATCTATTCATCCATCCATCCGATGGCTAAAGCGTCGTTACTCCAAAACGCAGCTTATATTTAGTGGCTCTAACTAGAAACTGTCGGGGATGTTTTCGTGATCATTGGGCATCGCTCACACGCATAAACTGCAAAGGAGAATGAGTGTGTCAAGTCAACGAGTCGACAGAATGTTGCCGGAGTTTGCTACCTTCTCGTTGGCCTCCTGCTCGATGAAGGCGAGCATGTGCTTGATCGGCTTGGTCACGTCGATCTCGCTGGGGCCCCCGGCCCTTCCTCGATCCGCCATAGTGGAGTCAGTGAGACTGCAGCGGGACTTGCCGGTAGAACCTGCGCTTCGGCTTCCTCCTCTTCGTTTTCTATCGCCTCGTTCGTTTCATAGAAAACACGGCAACGTTCGAACCACGTGCATCAGGTGTCAGAAGAGGTCTTAGTCTTCCTTCTTAAAGGGATTTGTCCGGTCAAACTTTGTATTCGAGAAAACAATTGAATATCATTGTTATGGCTTCGAGACACATCGTACGTGCAATATCTCAATTTTATATGCCCCTCTGCACGAGTAATTGAATTTAGGAGCAATCGCATCGCAAGGATGCGATTGCTCTAATCGCATCCTAGCGTAAACGCTGCTTTCGTTGGAAACATTGAAGCTCTGATCTCACACAACACAAAGCGAGCATTTCCGTCTCGTCGTTTGCCTACGAGTGAAATCCGCAGCGTGCTTCGATTTTGTTGTGGCGCTCGACTTGTTTCGTGGATGGGTGAGAGTTTTGTTGCGTGGTTCGGTGCCACAACCACCGGGCTGAATATCCGAACCAAGACGTGACGTTCCGCACTTTTCCGCGAGACGTGCAGTGACGAGTTAAATGGATCGTCGCCGTGCGTATACTGGGTTCCCGTCAAGATCGAGGTCCCGCTTGTGCAACAATCATCTCACAGAAGAGGGTTACGAGCTGAGCTCTAAGCGGACAGAAGGCTCGTAAGCTGAGGTGTGATGCAGTGCCAAAGATATTCAACTACGCCCACCCACTGGTCGCCCAAATCGGATCAATCGGTTCGATCATGCGGCGAAACCGAAACCAACAGCTAGGCCATCTGGAAACAATGCCAAAAGTTGTATTGAGCACGCGTGCAGCCCAATTCCGTTTGACCCGCGTGTGAAAAATGAGCGTGGCTACGATTCCTCAAGCTTGTCATTCAAGTCAAGTGACGGTCATGCATTTGAACGATTCGCCGTTTGCCTTCGACCCGCGGACATCGCCTCCGAGGGAACGACCCGCAGCCTCATCACCGATCCAGTGGATCCGCCCGATATGTGTACCCAGATGCCGCTTCGTGTACCTAGGTGCTAGAGTTCCTGTATAGGCTCCCTACGGGAGCCAGAGTTGCGCGTTCACGTGATGAGCCGGATCAAATGCCGTGCAGGGAAAGTAGACGATGGCGCGCCCCGCCGAACGTTCCCCTGCTTTTGAGCGCGCCGTGCGCCTCAGACGGCGACGCTGCGATTCGCCGAATTCAGTCACGTGAGGAGCTGGATCAGCATGCCATGCAGGAAAGACGGCGCAACGGGGATGAAGGCGCAACTCTGGCTCCGTAGGGGAGCCTATACAGGAACTCTACTAGGTGCCGCTTCATAGGCAAAATCTGCATCCTTAGCTTTGCTAGCGCTCCTAGTTCGATCGGTGGCCGTCGTGAAACTGCGTACGTTTCTTCGAAGATCGTGGCTGTTTTCGAGTAAGATCCTGCTAAAAAGCTTGACTTCTTTTGCACACGCTTGGTAACTGCATTAAAAGAAACGTATTTCAGTAGGGTACAGTCTAGGAGACTATATAATTCGAAACAAAATACAAAACATCCATCGATCAGCGCTTGTTATGCGGACCGTCTGACAATCCATTGGGTTTTGTGACGTCACGCAGCAGCTACGGATGTCAGCCATTGACACTGGCGAAATTCAGGGTGCAGTTTCGTACATACGCTCATGAACGGTTTAATTAATAGGCGGAGATCCTCGCGTTGCATTATGGGCTCGGTGGACTCTGCTGTGCAAACCTGATATGTATTATGACGTTAAATTTCCTTTTCTATCTAGACCTGAACGTGTTGACATTTTGAATGTTGTAATATGCATAGTGCTGACGCTGTTGATTTTTCAGTTGATTTTTCTCTCAGTGTATTATCAGTGATGATTGTTTGTTGCCCACCCCTACATAATCTCCAATCGGAGATGTAGTATCAATAAATAATAATAATAATAATAATATCAAAATAAAATGACGTTTTGTCTATATGAAGGCTCCCTCGACGTAACGAGCGTAAAAACCTAAGCACATTCCGGTTTCGACCGGACAATCCTTTTAAGATGGAGGATCGGACAAGTTGGCTTATTCTTTCTAAATCATTTATGCTGGGTTCAATCCTCACCCCTGCCCGTTTCAATGTGCGGGTATAGGGGTGTGGTCGTGTATCATTACTGCGTGATGCACCTAAAAGACCCCAGGCTAGCAGTCGTACTACACTAGCTAAATTGCTCATCTGCTGTGGGTAAAATGCTCGCCTTGTTCTGGCAGACTATACTTCGTTTCAGCTTGGGTCCAGACGCAGCCGATGCTACAAGCGCGAGCTCCGGACTTTCAGCGTCCCTGCCAAGCACGCGTTCGTGCAGTGCAAGCACTGTTCAGGGCCACATGCTCGCGCTTGTAGCATCGGCTGCGTCTGGACGTAAGCTGAAACGAAGTGTAAATTCCTGCTGTATAAGCAACTAACGACTATTTTTAAGGCGCAGCTCTTAAGCGCCCGTTTCCGGCTTGAGCGGCGTCAGCGTCGCCGTCGGCGTGACCGCGAGTTGCATTATGGGACCTTTTTCATACTGACGTCACACGTCGCGTCGCGTGTGACGTGACGAGGGTCACTCGTGACGTCACTCGACGTCCACCGCGCGTTGAATTATGAGTAAATTTCCCCGCTAAATTTGGCGGAAAGATTTCCCCGCTATATTTAGCAAAAAATTCGTCCGCTTGTAGCGGAAAAATTTCCCGCTACATTTAGCTGAAAAATTTACCCGCTAAATTTAGGGGAAAAAATTCCCCGCTCAGCGAAAAACTTTTGCCGCTAAAGTTTGCGGAAAAACTTCCCCGTATAGAGGAGGCTGTGGCTAATACCCCATTCACACGGCAGCGTAAAGGTACCTTTAGCTTAGGTCCCTTAGCTGAAGGTACTCTGTCGTAAATGGCGTTCTTGATCACACGATAAATAAACGGAGCACTTTAAGTTAATGTCGATTGCATTCTTGCTAAACCGCGAGAGGAGCACGTGATAAACAATTATTCCTCGAAATCGGTTTGACGAGCAGTTTTTGTAGTGTAGTGGTGGGAGTTTGTTGATAGATTGGGGAAAAAAGAAGAGGAATTAAAGGTGGAGAACAGTGATGGTCGCCATTGCTTGGCTCCTGTCTCTGCCGCCTTTCTGACCATTATTTATCATTTCAACAACTCTACATGCCAGTGTATTATGTTGCAGCCCTGGTCGCCGGCATAGCGACCACGAAGAAGAGATGCGTACGCCGCGAGCTTCGAACCCGAAATCTGATCTTTATGGCGATGTGGATGCTCTATATACAAAATGACAATGTTGCCGACACAACATATTCCCTCCCTAAAAACAACAACCCAAGAAACTAAATACAAAGAAATAAAAAAGGAACAGTATGACTGATAGTAAAAACAGTAACATAGTTAGTTCATTACAAAGTCTCTATGCCAGGCAGGCTTTCTCCTCAGCAGAGGTGCTCTCGTTGTTCTTGTATTGACCTGGGCCGAAGCTGCCTCTGACTCCGAACAAGCCACTGAGGTCTCGGGTACCGTCGGTACCGTTGAAGCCGACACGGAATCCATCTCCGCGGTCTCGGTTGTCGCCGAAGAAGCC
Source organism: Ixodes ricinus (assembly GCA_037355805.1). Taxonomy (NCBI): domain Eukaryota; kingdom Metazoa; phylum Arthropoda; class Arachnida; order Ixodida; family Ixodidae; genus Ixodes; species Ixodes ricinus. The sequence goes on along the minus strand of JAZHYW010054380.1, from coordinate 3,556 downwards.
ACGGGACGAGTCTCTGGGATCTCGGCTACAGCCGCATCAGCCGACTCCAGCGTTGACGCCGCTTGCTGTGATGCTGTCGACAGGCGCTTCCCCGCTTCTCCACAACCGGAAAGCTTGGACGCATTCCAGGTCCGGTTGTCGCTGAGGATGTAAGAACTTGGCCCATGTGTACCAGTGATAAGCATTGGGCGCGTATAGTGCGATGTCCCTTTCTTCGGTATGTTTGGCTTGCGGACCCTGACGAAATCGCCCGGCTTGAAGGTGGGCGCCCTTGCTCCCCTCTTGGAGTCCGTGTAGCGCTTGCTGTAAGCCTGCCGCTGCTGTACTCGCGCTCTGAGGTCAGCTAATTCGGAGCCAGGGTTCACAAAGAACTTTGATGACGGGAACCCCACAACGTCCAGCCTCGACCGAGGAACTCGACCATGCAGGAGCAGAGCAGGGGGCACCCCAGTTGTGGCATGAGGTGTGCACCTGTAAACGCCCAGGTACTCCAGGACGGCCACTTCAAGAGGCCGATGCTCCAGTGCTGCCACCTGGATGAACCCCTTGAAGACCTTGTTAAACCGCTCCACCTGTCCGTTGCACTGTGGGTAATACACTGACGAGCAGCGGTGACAAATTCCTCGTTCTTTCAGGAAGTCTTCAAAGGCTGCCGACTTGAACTGCGACCCATGGTCCGTCAGAATTTCATCTGGGTAGCCTTCTCTGCTAAACGTAGCAGATAAAAATTTAATCACCGTCTGTGTTGTCACAACTGATGCGAAGCATACCTCTGGCCACTTTGAGTAGAAGTCTACCAAGGTAATGGCATACTCGTGTCCACTCCCAGTTCTGGTGAATGGCCCAACAATATCCAGAGCCAGCTTCTGCCAGGCCCGTTCTGGAAGCGGAATTGGCTGAAGTGGTGCGGTGACGGGTTTGGCAGACTTGTCTGCAGACTGGCATTCACAGCAGTTCCTGATGACTTGCTCCACCTGTTGGTCGAGACCCGGCCACCAATATCGCTCGCGCAACCTTTGCTTGGTCCTGACAATGCCAGGATGGGTCTCGTGTGCCAGCTCAATCATGGTGGCCATCAGCGACGCTGGGATGACTAGTCGTTCTCCTCGCAGAAGCAAGTTGTCCACCACTGCCAACTCGTCTCTCACTCGGAAGAATGGAAGTAACTTGGAAGCCAAGCTTTTCTTGTCGGGCCACCTGGTTGAGATGTACTTCATGACAAGTTGTAATGTCTCATCCTTCTGTACAGCCTCTTGTAGTTCATGCTTTGTGATGCAAGATGACACGAATGATACAATTTCTTCCTCTTCTTCCTGACCGGTAGGTAATGGCAACCTTGACAGAGCGTCTGCTACTTTGTTGTCGCTTCCTCGGTGATATGCAACTTCGAAGTTGTAATAAAGAAGGCGAGATGACCACCTTGAGATCCTCAGTGGCCTTCGGCCATTCCCTTGAGAGGACAGGAGAGTTACTAGCGCTTGATGATCCGTGCGTAGCTTGAACCGCCGTCCCCAGAGAAACACGTGCCAATGCTCGCACGCCCACACGCAGGCAAGGGCCTCCTTCTCTCCTACGGAGTACTTCCGTTCAGCCGGTGAGAGTGTTCGTGAGGCAAACGCCACTGTTCTCAAGTCATCGCCAACACCCTGCTGAAGCACAGCACCGAGCCCATGCATAGATGCATCTGCAGTGACAACTACCGGTAGTGCAGGATCAAACATCTTAATAGCACCGCATGTAGAGAGCGATGTCTTGACTTTCTCGAAACTCTGTTCTGCTTCTTTGTTCCATATAAATGGGACCTCTTGACGCAACAGCTTCCTTAGAGGCTCTACTACTTCTGCATAATTTGGCAAAAATCTTGCGTAGTATCCGACAAGTCCCAAGAACGACCGCAAAGCAGCTGCATCTTTTGGTACTGGAGCTTTAGCCACCGCTTCTACTTTGGAGTGAAGAGGGGTTAGTCCTTCTGCACTCACGGTGTGTCCCAGGAAGTCGAGCGCTTGCACGTTGAACTCGCATTTCTGGTTAAGCTCGAAGTCCAGCAGCAGAAATGCGATGTAGAACTTCCTGCAAATTTCCCCTGTGCTCTGCTTCGGACTTGCCGAATACGATCACGTCGTCAATGTAACATAGCACCCCCTTACAGCCATCCAGGATCGTGGTCATCATTCTCTGAAACGCCGCCGGAGCTGACGCCAACCCAAAGCATACTCTTCGAAAACGAAAAAGTCCGTCATGAGTGACGAATGTCGTCAGCTCCCGGCTGTCTGCTGTCAGTTCAACTTGGTGATAGGCCGAGGCCAAATCTAGCTTCGAGAAGTGAGTCGACCCTGCAAGTTGGTGAAGAAGCTCCTCTGTATGTGGGAGTGGAAATCCATCCACTAAAATGGCCTTGTTTGGCTCGCGCAAATCTACGCACAGCCTGATAGTGCCGTCCTTTTTCTTTACGACCACAATTGGAGATATCCATTCAGAGGCTTCGACCCGTTCAATGATTCCAACTTGCTCCAATCGGCGCAGCTCCACAGACACGGCGTCCCGCAATGCTAAAGGCAGCCGCCGCAGTTTTGCCGCCACGGGCTTAACTGTTTCCCGCCTCTTGACCTGGTGAGCGAAGCCCTTCACCAGACCCAGCTTGTCGGTGAATAAGTGTGAGAATTGTTTCTTCATGTCAGCAGGTAGCGGGTTCTCATCGGTTCGCGTGTGCAGACATTGCAAGGTTCCTCCTTCAATCTGAAGTTGTAAATTGCAGATTGCATCTAGTCCGATGAGGGTCGTCCCCTTCGCCACCACGTAAAATAGTACGCAAGTCGAACGCTCCTTGTAGCGAACGTTGGCGAGGAATCGTCCCTTCACTTTGATCTTGCAGCCCGAATAGTCCAGCAGGTTGACAGACGGCGGTGCCAGAGCCAGTCGCTCGCGAAACCATTGCCGATAAATGTCATCGGTGATGATTGACACTGAAGAGCCTGTGTCTACCAGAAAGCGCAGACTCACTGTCTCTACTTCCAGATCGGCGTAGATGCCACGTTGTCCGCTGTCCGTATTCACCTGAAGAAGTACGACGTCACGATTCGTAGTCTCGCTGATTTCTTTCACGTCCAGGCCCTGCGTCGTGGTGCTTTTACAAACCTTCTCGAAGTGCCCGGTCTTTTTGCATTTCCTGCACAGAGCCCGTCGCGCTTTGCAGCTCACTGAACTTGCCACGTGACTTGCCGACCCACAACGGTAACAACGACGCTCCGTCGCCTCCTCTTCGTCTTTTGTACACTTTTCAGTAACGCGATGCACCGCCCCTCAGCTGTAAATTCTTTCAGGTTGCGCTGGGTGTCTTCGTAATGCGTTGCCATTGATACGGCCTTTTCTAGTGTCAGCGGCAGGGTGTCGAACCGGAACCGAACCGGAACCGAAAACCGGAACAGAACCGTTATTTTTAGCCGAACCGGAACTGAACCGAACCGAAATATTCGCCGCCATCTTGGAACTGAACCGGAACCGGAACCGAAAAAAATATAACGGCAACCGGTTCAAAACGGTTCAAGGTAATTTTTTT
>JAZHYW010054379.1:0-21530 GCA_037355805.1 Ixodes ricinus | reverse complement strand
TTTAGGTAAATGGTCAGCTAGAACGATAGGGACAAAACACAGACAGGGAGAAACAGAGACATACACACCGCTGACTATCAACTAAGACTTTATATTTCTTCTTCATCACTTTGACCCAAAGATTCACCCTTAAAGTAATGCCAATGAATCACCCTATATCCTTACATTACACTAATAAATTAAAATACTAAATAAAATAATTAATTACATTAAATTACTAAATTTGGTCACTAACACCTCCCTGATCCAACCCACAGACCACCCCCGACACATATTCCTCTTATTCCCTTTCACGGGGCGGTGCCACACTGCAAAAACTGTCTTTCTTTCTTGCTGACCGTGATGGAGGGCATGCTCACGCAGTCATCGCCGGTTTGCTCAATGGCCAGGGCCTCGAGAATCTCACGCGCAAAGGCACTTCTGTGTCTTTTAATAATGGAGACGCTGCTGAAACTTGGGCTGCACCCGCACGTGCGGCAATGGGCTGCAAGGTGCCCAGCTCCCGTGCCCTGCACCGACGCCGCGTGCTCCCTGACTCTGTCATTAACGCAGCGACCCGTCTGCCCGATGTAGCAGCTCCCACAAGACATTGGAATCCTGTACACTACACCGGTCTGGCACATGGCGTACTTAGTCCTGTGCGCAGTGTTGCAGGTTGGCTGGCGGTTCTTGGCCCGATTTACTCTGCGGCACATAGAGTTCCCTCTGTTCGGTGCCGAGCACACCACCCTGACACTTTGTCGTGCAGCGATCTTTTTGAGCCGGTGGGTGACACCGTGGATGTAGGGGACTACTGCGAAGTTCTCTCGTGAAGTCTGTCTATCTCGCTCGGTACTTGGTGATCCTCTTGAGAATTTTCTGACTATTGTCTCACATACGGCTCCAAGGAGGACACCTGGGTACCCAGAGTCACGAAGCCGGGCCATCTGCTTCTGAAAGCTGGCGTCAGCTTGATGGTTGCATGACTTGCGCAGCGCTGATACGAGTGCCGTGTTGGCAACACTTCGTTTTACGGTTTTCGAATGGCACGATGCAAACGGGAGAAAACCTTTACTTGAACGAGGTTCGTACCTCCAGCACACATGTCCATCCTTAAACTCAAGTGCGAGGTCCAGAAACTTAATAGACTTGCCCACGGGTAGTTCGTGAGTGAAGAGCAGGTCGGGGCAACATTCGTGGAAGGTTTTCATGATCGTGCTCCTGCATCCGTTTTCTTCCCTCTCGATGTCTGTGCTGCACAGGATCAGGAAGTCGTCCACGTACCTGAAGATGGCTTTGACTCGAGCATCGTTCAGTGTGGATTGGATGTGCCTACCACACGCCGCCAAGAACAGATCGCATAGATGTGGCGCCACCCTAGAACCAATGCAGATCCCACTTTTTGGACGTAGTCTAGACCTTCATACGAGATCACGGTCGCCGTTAAATATACCCCGAGCAGTTCCAAGAAGGCGTCTATGCTAATCCCTGCTGCGGTTTGAAAAGGCGTTACGCCGTGTTCCTCGATGGTCTCTCGTAGAATTGGCATGAGGCTGGTGTGGGGAATAGAATAATACATGTCCTGGATGTCGATGGAAAATCCAGATACGACCTGGGATCCATGTTCCTGAAGATAGGCAATAAGCTCTTCTGAGTTTGAAATTCTGTACGGGTCATCGCATTGCACCTGGGACAGGTGCTTTGCAAGATAGGTTGACACATGAGCTTGCCAGGTTTTCCTCTCGGAGACAATGGCACGAAACGGTACCCCTACCTTATGGGTTTTGGCCGAGAAGAAAACGTCCAGGTGTCCGCCCTTCGTAGCTTTCACCTTGGTGCCCAGGCTGGTTAGATTGTGATCTTCAAGCAGCCGCTTAACGGCAAGCTTCGCTTTTTGGCTTTGTTTCCCATCAACCCGGATGAAGTTTTTTGCTACGGCAGCATTGGCCTTCTCTCCGTAGGTCCCAGCATCCAGGACTACGAAACCTCCTTCCTTATCTGAGACACAAAGCCGGAGATCTTTACTTCGAAGTTCTTGTACCGCGCTGCCAAAGCCCAAGCCTGGACGTGCCGGGCACCTTTGGCTTGCGAAGCACTCGATGCCTTCCGTGATAATTTGCGATTTCTGCTCTTCGTGAGCTCGAGAGGCAATGGTGCGCACAAGGGCAACCTTGTCTACCGCCTCTAGCTGTGGTGGTGCAGCATACTTCGGTCCTTGTTCAAGAATGGATGTTGTCCTTTCTGAGAGATGGACATCACCAATGGTCTGGAGCGGCCACCTTTTGGCGTGTTCTTCTTTCCGCAGTGCCAGATGTTGCTTCAGGGCTCTAGCTGACCATTTACCTAAAATTATGTACCAACTAGCTCAACTTCAGCCTGTTATTCAGTTCCTTTCTAGTTATTTGAGCTCACCTTTTATATGTTTTAATTCACTTGACCCACGGACTCTGGGCCTTTTGATCGCCACCACAACCTGCCGGGCGAGGATGCTTTCACGCAGCGTCGATAAGAAGATAATTCTCGACGATGTTCGGCAGTTTTTCGGAGCTATTGCACCGTCGCAAGGACACGCCATGCGGGTGACAAAGATACTCCGGTCAGAAACGTGGCGCCAACAACGCCTTCTCACTGACTTCCTGCGTGCTAAGTGCCCTACTCACAGCGTCTTCAGAAACCAACTGGCGATGGCAAGGTATTCCACGGAAAGCCTGTGGAAATCCTGGTTTCTTCCTGCCCTGAAGCAACATCTGGCACTGCGGAAAGAAGAACACGCCAAAAGGTGGCCGCTCCAGACCATTGGTGATGTCCATCTCTCAGAAAGGACAACATCCATTCTTGAACAAGGACCGAAGTATGCTGCACCACCACAGCTAGAGGCGGTAGACAAGGTTGCCCTTGTGCGCACCATTGCCTCTCGAGCTCACGAAGAGCAGAAATCGCAAATTATCACGGAAGGCATCGAGTGCTTCGCAAGCCAAAGGTGCCCGGCACGTCCAGGCTTGGGCTTTGGCAGCGCGGTACAAGAACTTCGAAGTAAAGATCTCCGGCTTTGTGTCTCAGATAAGGAAGGAGGTTTCGTAGTCCTGGATGCTGGGACCTACGGAGAGAAGGCCAATGCTGCCGTAGCAAAAACTTCATCCGGGTTGATGGGAAACAAAGCCAAAAAGCGAAGCTTGCCGTTAAGCGGCTGCTTGAAGATCACAATCTAACCAGCCTGGGCACCAAGGTGAAAGCTACGAAGGGCGGACACCTGGACGTTTTCTTCTCGGCCAAAACCCATAAGGTAGGGGTACCGTTTCGTGCCATTGTCTCCGAGAGGAAAACCTGGCAAGCTCATGTGTCAACCTATCTTGCAAAGCACCTGTCCCAGGTGCAATGCGATGACCCGTACAGAATTTCAAACTCAGAAGAGCTTATTGCCTATCTTCAGGAACATGGATCCCAGGTCGTATCTGGATTTTCCATCGACATCCAGGACATGTATTATTCTATTCCCCACACCAGCCTCATGCCAATTCTACGAGAGACCATCGAGGAACACGGCGTAACGCCTTTTCAAACCGCAGCAGGGATTAGCATAGACGCCTTCTTGGAACTGCTCGGGGTATATTTAACGGCGACCGTGATCTCGTATGAAGGTCTAGACTACGTCCAAAAAAGTGGGATCTGCATTGGTTCTAGGGTGGCGCCACATCTATGCGATCTGTTCTTGGCGGCGTGTGGTAGGCACATCCAATCCACACTGAACGATGCTCGAGTCAAAGCCATCTTCAGGTACGTGGACGACTTCCTGATCCTGTGCAGCACAGACATCGAGAGGGAAGAAAACGGATGCAGGAGCACGATCATGAAAACCTTCCACGAATGTTGCCCCGACCTGCTCTTCACTCACGAACTACCCGTGGGCAAGTCTATTAAGTTTCTGGACCTCGCACTTGAGTTTAAGGATGGACATGTGTGCTGGAGGTACGAACCTCGTTCAAGTAAAGGTTTTCTCCCGTTTGCATCGTGCCATTCGAAAACCGTAAAACGAAGTGTTGCCAACACGGCACTCGTATCAGCGCTGCGCAAGTCATGCAACCATCAAGCTGACGCCAGCTTTCAGAAGCAGATGGCCCGGCTTCGTGACTCTGGGTACCCAGGTGTCCTCCTTGGAGCCGTATGTGAGACAATAGGCAGAAAATTCTCAAGAGGATCACCAAGTACCGAGCGAGATAGACAGACTTCACGAGAGAACTTCGCAGTAGTCCCCTACATCCACGGTGTCACCCACCGGCTCAAAAAGATCGCTGCACGACAAAGTGTCAGGGTGGTGTGCTCGGCACCGAACAGAGGGAACTCTATGTGCCGCAGAGTAAATCGGGCCAAGAACCGCCAGCCAACCTGCAACACTGCGCACAGGACTAAGTACGCCATGTGCCAGACCGGTGTAGTGTACAGGATTCCAATGTCTTGTGGGAGCTGCTACATCGGGCAGACGGGTCGCTGCGTTAATGACAGAGTCAGGGAGCACGCGGCGTCGGTGCAGGGCACGGGAGCTGGGCACCTTGCAGCCCATTGCCGCACGTGCGGGTGCAGCCCAAGTTTCAGCAGCGTCTCCATTATTAAAAGACACAGAAGTGCCTTTGCGCGTGAGATTCTCGAGGCCCTGGCCATTGAGCAAACCGGCGATGACTGCGTGAGCATGCCCTCCATCACGGTCAGCAAGAAAGAAAGACAGTTTTTGCAGTGTGGCACCGCCCCGTGAAAGGGAATAAGAGGAATATGTGTCGGGGGTGGTCTGTGGGTTGGATCAGGGAGGTGTTAGTGACCAAATTTAGTAATTTAATGTAATTAATTATTTTATTTAGTATTTTAATTTATTAGTGTAATGTAAGGATATAGGGTGATTCATTGGCATTACTTTAAGGGTGAATCTTTGGGTCAAAGTGATGAAGAAGAAATATAAAGTCTTAGTTGATAGTCAGCGGTGTGTATGTCTCTGTTTCTCCCTGTCTGTGTTTTGTCCCTATCGTTCTAGCTGACCATTTACCTAAAATTATGTACCAACTAGCTCAACTTCAGCCTGTTATTTAGACACCGAAGCCTGGTTTCGCGCTTTCGAGTGCCCAGTATCCAATCGCCTCCAAGAGCCCTGAAACGCCCCCCATTCTTGAAATTACAGCTTCGTAGTTCAGTCCAGTAGTTGGCCAGAATACTCTAGTCGCTGAAAGCTGAAGGCTCTCGGGATGTGGCGAGTCTTTCATTCTCGTATGGCAGCATAAGATTGCGACGTCAATGAAAATGCGGAAGAACGAATTGTGAAGCAAGGCACGGGAGCAGAATACGCCACGTGTTTGCTTCCAAGTAGGTTACCACGGACAATAGCAACTTTCATCCTTTACGCGATCACCAACAAAAAAAGAAAAAGAGAAAAAAAAAGAAGGTTCATAGAGGAACAAAGTTCTGATTTGTCACTTTGAGGAAACTGGCCATGCATTTCCAAACCATTTACCGAGCAATACTTGCGTGGCTGCAATAAATATTGCCATGTCCTATCTAACGACGACACCGCCGTATGTTCGACAGCGAAGCTCAGACATTGAGGGTGTTAGCGATAGGCCGAAAAGGACAGGCCAGCTCCCCAGGCGGGGAACAGTGAGTAAACGGTAACCGAAGACCGGCGACAAGGGAAACAAATGGGCGGTGCAAGAACCAGTAACTCCTGGGTCAGATAATGAACAAGACGCCCGGCGAGTAGAGATCCAGGTCACCATGACGGTCTTCTTTGGATGCTTTGTTTCTGGAGGGAGCGGGGACACGGAGCAAAGCGTTTGATACTGGCGCTCGTTCTGTAAAAATGTGGCACAGATTGTGGATTTGGCGAGTGTTTTTATTTCTTCACACAAATTGCTCAAAAGAGTTAAACGCAAAAGTGTGGAGCGCTAGATTTATCGATCGACTTCAACTGGTGCACGTTTAAATATTTATATGCCAATTTAGGATTTTCGCCATATTTAGCCGGAAAACGCTTCCGGACATGTGAAGCGCGACGTAAAACTGCAAAATTTGGCAGTCGTTAGTGTGAGTCCCAGGGTCACCCTGTTCAGCTGAAAACACAGCCCACATTTCACCTTTTGACTTTCTACCTAGCATTAGCTATAATTAGGGTTCCGCGTTTCGGTTTTTATTTTTTTCAAAATTCGGCGTACTTTTTTCGGTGTTTATTTTAAAATTCAATTTTCGTTTTTTTTCGGTGTATATTTATTCCCAAAAAGTTTATCGGTTTTTTTCGGTGGATATGAAAGAAATACAATCGGACACCAGATCAGATGATTCATGTAGCTGTGATATTTGTGATCACTCAAAGAATAACGACACATATACATACGTGTTCTTTACTACAATTTCTGTCAGGACACACCTCGAAATTGTGGAATTCGCGGGCCTACACTTCAACGCGCTTCTTTTCCCTTCCCATTCTGACGATGTGACCGTCTGAGGTGATGACCGTACAGGAACCAGCGGAATGAAAAAAAAAAAACAACGATCAATTGTATTTATGTTTTTAACCAGAGGTATGTTTGAGAGAGGGTGTTTAGAAAGGTATCGGCGACTTCCCTCGATGTCCTCTGAAGTGCATGAAGCGAAATACCTTATACTAGCCCACATCCGAACTTTTTTGGGGGGACCGGGAACTGGACACACTAAGCCCGATCACAGAAAGGACACAGATGTCTCGCGAAGGCCAATCCAAGACCTCTTTTGTTGCATGTTGAACCTTGGAAGAGAGCAATCACGAAGACGTCACACAATTTCGAACCTTGCAAAGAGCCTCTCTCTCTCTCTCTCTCAATCCCCCACCCACTTCGACGCGGCCCTAAACAACTGACCTTTTTCGATTAAAACAGAAATACAGAAAATGGATTAGACGTCCTTTTATCGGTTTTTATCGGTTTAAACCGAAAACGCCGAACCTACAAACTGACCTTTTTCGGTTAAAACCGAATTTCCGAAAATGAATTTGGCGTACTTTTATCGGTTTTTATCGGTTTAAACCGAAAACTCCGAAACCTAGCTATAATTGAAACATCTTTAGCCTAAAGAGGACTTCTATCGTCCTACTACATGTTCGTAACAAAGTACAGCCTTTCTCTATTATATTTTATTGTGCGAAAATAATAACGAATATACTCTAGGTGTGAGAGGGAGTTCAATTTTGGTAATGTGCAAGCGTATGACACCAGTTCTCTTTTAAACACAATGCTGAGCTGTGGATGTGTCTGGTACCTCAACACAAGGGTAAATCAATGAACAAGAATATTAATCTGAGATCAGGGGAATGTACGCTTCACTTCCCCGGTAGTGAATGGATTATAAGGAGCCTTCTCTACTGAAAAAAAAATTATATAAATGTATATGAGAAACGATATGAAATGCCCAAAAACTGATATGCGACATATGAAACTGATTTGTAATATCCAAGGACTGATATGCGACATATGAAACTGATATGAAATACCAAAAAACTGATATACGACATATAAGAACTGATATGCTTATATAAGTCTTGATATGAAAATGTGTCCAGTAAACATGTCAGGAATAAATTCATATACTTTTTTCAGTATACGACGTGCCGTGCGGGGAAGCAAACACGTGACTTGGAACCACAGTGGAGCGGCTTGTTTTGTTGGCTTTAAAATAATTACGGGATCAGCGTTTAATTTTTACTAAGAGATTCATCCCCTAAGCCGGTTAAAATACTCTCAGAGGTATGACATTACTGAAAACAGGTCAACATGCTGGGATTATTATTTATTGCTTAAGTGGTCACCGAGAAAATCCGCAGCTTCAAAACAAGCAGTATAAAAGCCGGAAACGCAGGGCACAGAAGTAGTTATCGGGTGTGCTGTTGTATTCATGTTTGTTGTGTCATGTATGTATATGCGCTCCATGTATGCGTTCGGCTGATGCTAGCGGTATGCCTAATGTAGCTACACGTGTGTAAACAGGTGCCTGAAGAGCAGAAAATGCTACATATTTTTGAAAACCGGAGACGACGGACGAAAAAGAGGACAAACGCACAAAACGTCCCAAAATGAACGGGGGCGTAAGCAAAAAAATATTTTGTAGCATATGAATTGGGTGGTACCTAGCCTAGCTGAAACTTATATGTGACATATGAAACTGATATGAAATTCCCAATAAGTTGTGATATGTGAAGTGTGTCCAATAGACATATCATGAATAAAATCATATAATTTTTTTTTCAGTAGGGTTTCACTAGACGCGGACAGTTTCACTTGTGCAAATTTGAAAGGTTTCAGAAGCAGCTAAGGTTGTTTTTATTAATTTGTTTTTACGCTATACGCCTTAGTTTTATTCTTATTTAAAAAGATGGGCGTCATTAGCGACGTCGGCTCTCCCTCTTCGCTGATGCAGCCCTACACATTGCTTCCTATCTATAAACCGTTCCATTAGGGTGATAGCAGAGAGGGTAATAGAGAGAACAAATTGACCGCATCTCCACGTGGTGAATGATGTTGACTGGGGCGAAGCTCTGGTGGTGCTTGTCTGCGTAGACGCTGGGCCGCAGCATGCGGAGCCTTTCGTTCGTTTTCATCCATGTCAGAAAGAGAATGTGTGGTATGGAACGTGGTTATATACGCATTTGAGCATTTGACCGCAGCGCCCTCTCGTCTATAAACGTTCAGCCAATGCATGCAAAGTTTAACGCGATTATATACGCATTTGACCGCAGCGCCCTCTCCTGTACAGACGTTGAGCGGCTACATGCAACGTTTCATCCATGACATACCCCAGCTCTTGAGTTACTACCACATCTCAGAGCCCCCTACTCATCCCGCAGTCATGGCCGAGTGGTTAAGGCGATGGATTAGAAATCCATTGGGGTCTCCCCGCACAGGTTCAAATCCTGCCGACTGCGCAAACAAATTTTGTTTTCATCTTTTTATTTTTTTATCTTTTCTTTTTGCCCTACACGTTTTGCCGCTACGCAAGCACGTGAGCTCACGAGCAGGAGCACGAGCACCGGACGCCGGAGCTACGGACACCTACGGACATGGCTAGCCCCTAAGGAGCTTCGCCCTAAAAATGCCCTTTCCTCTCACCTCGCATGTCGTCTGCTCCGCCGAGTGGGCTGTACCTAGCATGTGGCTGGCGTAGGCCCTGTATACGGAAAATACGCAATTCCTCCTCTCCCCTCGTTTTCCTCCTTTCCATCGACGGCAATCCTCCTCGCCCTATGTCCGCGCCACGCCCCCCGCCGCCATGTCTGAGCTGGGCCCGCAACGCGCGCGACGGCGCGCGCCCTGTGTGCCGGGCACAACCGGGTGCCTGGCCGTTCATGTTATTGGATACGGCGGACTAGATTTTTTTTTTCTAATATAAAGAGAGTTTTGTTTTCTAACATGAAGAAACTAGCGTTTGTGCACCTTTATTGGAGTTATAAAGTTCGGGAAGACGTCTCTATCGGCAAATATAATAGCACGAGCAGAGTTGGAATCGCTCGGGCGTGAAGACAAGCTTTCTCCAATTCCGCTAAACGCAAACGATTAATAAAAAAAAAAAAAAAGCAGTTGAGTTTTTTGGAACATCGGCATGCACTGCGAAAATATATTTCGTTTACCCGTTTATTGCAGCAAAAGCTGAGAGCAGGCACACGATAGAATGCACCTCTCCCTGCGTCTAAATAGAGTTTCGTGGGCAAGGACTGCGTTGCTAGCGGGAGCTCGTGCCGTCGCTTTGAGCATGAATTGGGCACACGCCCGCAAGGCTCGCAATTTAACGTACGCTCTACTAAAACGGTTTAGTATCTTGAACGAAGTGCATTTGGAGAATCGGCATCGCTGGAGTTAGGCAAATAAATGACACCACTATGCGTGTAAAACACTACCTTTCGGTAATTTTTAGCATCACCGATCGTTTTGTCAGTTCAGCAGCTTGGTTTACTTCATACACATTTTATAAGCGTCAAATACTACTTGCAACTGTGCACATGCGCGCGGAGGAATATGCGACGTCTGCTGTATACGCGCCTCGTGCATAAAACTACACGTCAAATAATCAAATACACTCACTTGTATCCCCTCCGTTAAAATGAAAAATAGCGTGTGCTCGGTTGCCTTGCCAGCACGTTTCTCATTTATCACATATATTAGTGTTTTGACGTTCTCACGCGCAAGGTACACCCTTGAGTTCACTCTCAAAGCGCATAAGCTTTGCCCCACACCCGCGGGCGTACCTTACTGCGTGAGTTACAAAACGAAGACAGAGAGATCCTTCAGCAAAGCCTTTTAAATACAAGAGCAATTTTTTTATTGTCAATAATTGATGTTTTAATAATCACAAAAGACAAATCACATACAAAGATGAAGACAAGAAAATATTTATTGCTACAAGGCAAAATATTGCACATTCGGAAGAGGTCGGTGTGAAAAAATGGAAGGATCTGCATATGGCTTGAGTTTCTTGAAACCAGTCTTTGCCAAGATCACTGGTACAAACTGATCGTTCGTGAAGTGATCCTGAAAAATAAATGCAGCATCGCATATCTTTAGTTGCCATTTGTGAAGTACCGATCGCGGAAATATGTTGCACAAACAAAATCGCGAGGTGCTCGATCGTTGGTGACTCTCCTTTCACTGACGCAAGATGCACGCGGTAACACTACAATCCTTTTTATTTTAGTGGCACCCTAGTCTCTCACGCATCGTTCTCAACTCGGCCGACTCAATGCAAGCGAGCTAAGAGTGAGCGAGTCAGTTTCTATGATCAAATACGCGCGAAAAGACGTGTCTAAGTCCTTCGTGCCGGTAATATAGTTCCGTGTTTGTCTCGTCTCATGATCGTACTACGCGATCTTCATCGGCGAGACCGAAAGAGACAGGTAATACGATTCAGAGTTTGACAGTGACTTACCTCGCAAAGTTTCCCTCGGAGGCACTCGAAACTTTTTCGACCGATCCGTTGGAGCCATTGTCTTCGCCGTTGAAGATTTTCCTTTCCCGTCGGGACGACAAAAAAGGTTCTTTCCTTTCGCAATGCTGTTTGTGCAATCTACAGCGCAGCATGATGGCATCGCGTTGCCGCCGAGGTTGTGGTAAAATATAAAAAAACCTACTGCCGGGCCGCGAACAACGGAGCCGCCGCTACGCCTGGCCCAGTGATGGCGTTGGTTTCGAGCAGACGACGGAATCGCGCGGGATCATGGGAAGACAACGGTCACGTGTCGCGCCAGATCCAATTGAAGCGAGGGGAAAGAGAACTTTTGAGAGGGAAAGGGCATCGGCGAGGAGAAATTTCTCTTTCCCATTTCAGACAATGGTTTGCGCTACCTTTCAGTATACAGGGGCCTTAGGCTGGCGTGCAAACTCTGTTTAAAATCGCGTCATTTTGGAAATTCCAAGCGCAGATGCGCAGATTCTGGTATGCCAGTTATCGTGTATTACTATGCTAAATATTGCGCTGTTACCTGCGTGCCAAAAAGAAAAAAAAATAGGGAAAACTGTGTCAGATTGGCCGGTCTCTCCGGCGAAAAGTAAATCCGGTTGCTGTACCTTTTTTAATATACAAAGTTCATACTGGTGCAGGCCCTTAGCGACAATGAGTGGAAGTCTGAAATAATAAATAAAAACGTGCTCTCCTGCCGCAATACACGCAGTAGTTGAGAATAGTACTGCCGGTTGACTCAACTGCTATTTAAGTAACGGAAAAAAGATATGCTAGTTGATCATTTACCGAAATAGAACAACAGAGCCTTAACTATTCTAAGAGCGCGAACCGCTTCACAACGGCAGCCACGAGCGAGAGTTCGATGTTCCGTAAAGCCCGCCGGTACAGCCCAAAGATGGAGAATGGCAACCTCCCGGTTTGTCGTCTGCTAGCGGAGTCGAGCGCGTGCCCTCTCTCTCGTTTTACCCCGCCGAACCCGCTGAGTTTCCCGGATGTATGGAGAGGGCGCGGCTGTCGAACAAAATGGTGCCGCCCAGAGAGCGCTAAATGGAATGGTCTATAAAGGCAACAGCGGAAGAATTGTGACATTAAACAACACCGCCTGGTGCCTTAAGTTACACATCGGGACTCAGCGCTACAAGGGGACCGGGACATCGCCGCAGCAGGCGATTGGTCAGCGGTAAGGAGCCAACCTATCGCCTGCTACGGCGATGTCCCGGTTCCTTGGTCCCGCTTGGTCACGCCATGTAGCTAAGGGCCCACGGGGTCTTAATTAACACGGAAGAACCAAGCGGGACCGAGCGACATCGCCGCAGCGGGTGATTGGTCAGCTCCACACCCTGACTAAGCGCAGCAGGCGGCCGGTGTCCTTGTCCCTTAATCCCGCTTGGTCCCGCCGTTTAGATGAAGGCCCCTGATAGCAAGGCGGTAGTGCTCAATTCTTACGTCACCTAAACTGCTGCGTCAGCGCCCGGCTCGGACACGTGTTCAGTCAACGAATACACAAGTCCCAGCTGAATACTGACTCAGCACTTTTGTTTCATCTTGCCCCGCGTCAGCCTCATAGAGAGTCCAGTGGCCTTGCTATCTGCGACGCGTTGCAGTAACATGCGAGGTACCTAGCGGTCTGTTCTTACCACGTTGTGCCCGAGGCTTCAGAAGTCCACTATTCGGTGAGCGTGAGATTATGCGGGAACCGGTACATTTTTATATATCAGGAACAATGGCTTGCACTCTGTGCAATACTCTTAGCGCCAATAGACATCTTTTTGTTTTTCGCGTTTTACTTTGAACGATTTTTGAGGGGCATAAAATGTTTTCACGTGGGTTGGAGGTACAGATGACGTCCCACCATATTGGTAGTTTCGATGGCAGCCTTTTGATTCTTTGAACAAAGAGTGAACAAAAAGACACTATTGACGGTTCCTTGCAGCCCCTCGCTGCACACTCAGCAGCGCACAGACAACGCACAATCCACTACACACAGGCGTTTTCCAGCGAAAGCTAGCAGACCAATGTTTGTGCTAAATCTAGCGCGAAACGTTCTCGATAAACCTAGCACCGTGGCGGGAAAATGTACGAAGCTTTTTCGGCTTAATTTAAGGAAGGACAATTTCCCCGCTATTCCTTGCCGACTAAATTGCTTCGCTAAATCTGAAGCGTGGAAATTTCTGCGCTAGTATGAATGCATCGTGACGTAATAACGTGACACTATGACGTAACTTGACACTGCGGCATTACGTGAAGCTGTGACGTCACATGACGTCACGCACCACGAGGACCATGCAGGAGCCACTCCTGGGAATCCGCTGCGAAGCCTCGTCAGTGACGGCTGTCGCCGTAAAACAGAAGATATCCGACAATCGCTTGTTAGTGGCAAAAAATGTCTCGCACTGCACATGTTAAAGAGAAAATGCGCCCACCCGTATCAGCCCAGGGATGGTATGGTCGGGCTCAGTCTTGTAAACGTTACTCAAAAAAGTAATCGACCGCGATTGCATATACTATTGGTTAAAAACTATTAAATTAGTTTACTCGATTACCGGAGAAAACAATTAATTGGCCGTTACTTGAAAAGTAACCATTACTTTTCTGATTACTTCGGACTTTGAAAACGACACGTTTTTCTACCAGTTTTAAAACGGATATTTCGTGTTGTCCATTATTGGGCTAGCATCACCGTATTACACGCTACTTACTTTCTTAATTCACCAAATTTTGGTGAAACATCCTCAGGTCTGAGACATGGTTAGAAGATAATTTGGTCACAAAAAAGGGTTCTATTAGAAAGGAAAGGAAATATAGAAACGGTTACAAGTAAGTGTAGTATTTCCAAAAGTATTCAAATACTCTTATGATGACTTTTTATTAAATGTATTGCAATATTTAAAAATTTACTCCAAAAAGTAATGTATTACAAAAATGCTGATTACACAGTGTAATGAGTATCATGCATGTCTGGTCGGGATATTGTTCTAGAGTAAACCGACACTTTTGAGTCCTCGCATCGAGTGACGTATTTAGTTATTCCGCACCAGTACTATCCATACGCAGATATCTTTAACATTTAGGAGTGATTCAGTCAAACAATTTTTTTATTATTTTATAGCGAACGCACAAACTTTGTATTTTTTATGATTGGGTTCCAACTACTGCAGGTCTGGGTTAATGGTGCGCTAACGATTCGTCTAATAGCTCTTGCAGGGTAAAGACGCCAGTCCCCTTACACGCGTATGGGTGGGTTGTCCAGTCGTCACAATGTGGTGGGTGATATCGTGTTTAACAGGGCGTTGGAAATTGCTTGGGCGCGTTAAGCTTGGAAACTCTGAAGTAGCTTTGGTAGGGTGACTGAGGGTCAAGCATCCCACACATTCAATGATGGGAGTGGTCACCCGGATCACGCCCGACTGACCTGCTTATGGCAACCTCTGAAGACCCTCACCCGTCTGACCTTGCTGCCGTTCGTCAACTACGCCTTCCGAAATTCTGGTCCCCTGATCCTCAAGTATGGCTCGCGCAAGTAGAGAGCCAGTTTATCACCAGCAAGGTAATTTCTCAAGCGCAAAAGTTTCATCACGTCGTGGCTGCATTACCGCCCGAAACCGCCATGGAAATACGAGACATCATCCTCGACCCGCCCAATATCTCCCCTACAACGTTCTGAAAGCAGAACTTGTGAAACGGACTTAAGAGTCAGAAGAACGACGACTCTAGCAACTTATATCGTCGGAAAAGTTGGGAGACAGAAAACCTTCTCAACTACTCAGGCGCCTTCAACAACTTCTGGGTGCGAAGGCTCCAACCTTCGACACAGCCGTCCTACGAGAGTTGTTTCTTCAACGGCTGCTCAGTCAATGTATGCATGATCCTCGCATCTGCATCTGGGTCGGTTTTATCCGAACTTGCCAGATGCTATCATGGACGTCTTGACTCCAACGTCACACAGGTCGCCGTTCTTCAGAATCAGCTGCCACACTTCTCGGAAACGGCGCCTTGTGAAACATCTTGCACACTTGAACACATGCAGAAAGGAGCTCCATTGGGGTAATGCGAAACCTCTCACTGCGGATATCAGCGATCGCAACCCGCTCTACTTGACCACACAAGCGACGCCTCTCAAGTCGCCCTCGCCACGGGTCTCCGGCCGCCTCCCGGGCGAAATCACCGGACACTAGGCTTTGCTGGTACCACCGAACCTTTGGAGAAGACGTCCGCAACTGCGTTTTCCCCTGCTCAGCCTCGAGAAATGCGTCAACCCACCCTAGAGGCGCGTGTCGCGGGCCCGTGTAGGGGCCCGATCCCGACTTGCGCGGCCAAGGACCACTTTGCGCCATCTATCGGTAGGCGCTTGTACACTCCCAACAATTTAGTGAGAAAGTCAAATTCTTTAAAAAAAATAAAAGCTATTTTGTTCCTATGAACGTGACTTCAGGTATAACCTCTTTATAGTCGCTGAAACAGTACCAATGCAAAAACAAGGCCCAAAATAGAGCGGAAGGTTATTCCAAATGCGATTGAATTTCGGCAACAATTCTATGGGAGAAGCAACGAGGTAGAGGGCTTGGAGTGATAAACCGGAAGTTCGGAAGTGGCACCCCCGGTTGCCGCCATGTTGTGCGCAAAAGTGACCACTGGTCGCGTGACCTCACAATAGCCGTGACGTCATCGGTAAGATGGCAGCGCCCATGGCTGGCGGATGCGAGTTTTTCGGTGCGCGGTAGCCGTGATGTGCAGCTGCTTTCCGACGACTTCGGGCTTCTTCGTGCTCGCTGACACAGGTATAATGTGAAAATATGAAGGAATGAGACTTTATACCCTTTCTGTGCAAGATCGCTCTGAATCATCTGGATACTAACGCCTGTGAGACAGCATCAGCCGTATCACCGTCCCGGTACTCGGATTCCCGGATATGTTCGAGGATCGATAGAACTCTCAGTGCTAATAGCATAAAATTTTCGCATTCTCTTAGCTTTGTCTGAACGTTGCAATGTCCGAGAATCGACGCCAAATGTATGCGTCGGACATAGGGCCTAGGGCAATTTGTTTCAGCCCTAGGTAACTGCATAATCACAGCAACATTTAGCGAGGAAGCTCCTGCGATCTTTACGTTTCGTACTAATCACGTTTTACGATATAACTGCCAGCATAAAATATTCGCATTTTTCCAGCTTCGTTTGAACGTTGGAATGTCTGATTTAGGGCCTAGGGAAGTTGCTTCAGCCCTGCGCCCTGCGTCACCGAATAACCTTAGCAACTTTTAGCGAGGAAGCTCCTGCGATCTTTAACCTTTGCTGCTAATTGACGATTCTACATTCGATCGCAATACTTTTTTATGTGAAAAGCTGGCGTTTAATTAATTGACGTGTACGCAGAACTCATTATGTATGTTAATAAAACAGTTTATTTGTCCCCTTGGAACTCAGAACACGGCAAGTCTTCACATTCTTGATTGATCAGTGCACAAAATGTTGCATCCGATGTCCCTTAGAAATTAGTATTAGTAGACTCTTTACCTTGCCGATCGGTATCAATAGTCCACTGTAACCTCCATGTTCATCATTCTAACATCTAGAATCTTAAAAAAATGCAGCCCAACTCTTTAAATGTAATGCAACTCGTAAATAAAAGATTAACTGCACATTTTTCTCTTTCGTAGGATTTATTGCAGCAATATTTTTCATTAAAAGTGCATTGTATTAGTCGGTCAATTATTTACTTGTTCTAATTACCTGGACAAAATGATTCAAGTTTATGTTCATCCCTTGCCCGAACAGCAGTCTTGTTGAAAAATGTTGACTACCATTCCTTTCAATCTCTTCAATAGATCTTTTCCAAAAGTGTCGGCTGCCTATACTTCGTTTCACCGTAACTTGGAAAAGGGCAACCGCCACAGCCCTCTCGAGCCAGTCAGAGACACGGGGTGAAGGTCTGTGACAAATCTGTGCAGACGAGCAATCTGATGCTATGTTGTCATGTGCCTCTCTACAACATGCATATTGACTCACCGAGACTGTAGCCTTCGCCGTTTGCCAAATTGTGATGAAACTAATTACAGTAGCTACTACTCTAATTACGTAAGGCCTTCAAACTTTGGGCTTTTGTTCGACAAGAATGTTATGTCAGCCATCACCGTGAACTCTGCTCAGCGCCTATTGGACTAGAAACCTGCATTAGCGTTTGAGGTGAACTAAAACCCATTTGTGTGCTTTACGCAAAAAAAAAAATGCTGAAAGTTGTTTTGCTTGGTGGGGTTTTGCAAGGGTCTATTGTGTCATACGTGTAGGAAGTGGCCTTCTATCTAACAATCTAACAAACTAGGTGCTCAGAGGTGTTTTTTTTTAAAATCAACAAGTTACAGCAATAATCATTTCTTACGAGTGTAGTACTTACCCCCGGTAGCTGGGCCC
Source organism: Ixodes ricinus (assembly GCA_037355805.1). Taxonomy (NCBI): domain Eukaryota; kingdom Metazoa; phylum Arthropoda; class Arachnida; order Ixodida; family Ixodidae; genus Ixodes; species Ixodes ricinus. Next base: position 4,188 of record JAZHYW010054379.1, on the reverse strand, counting down.
GTTTTCTGCTCGTCTGTGAGCTTTGATGTTATTCTCGTATGTAGTTTTAAGTATCTCTCTGCAATGCCTACAAAGTGTCCCTGGCGGGAATAAATTAATAAATAACATTTTTACATCACTGGAGTGTGTTTTCGGATACACCACATGTTCAGGAGAGGTGGAACGAGTGCCGCCCCATGCAACAAGTCTTCCAGTCTGGTATGTCCCATTAATTAATATTGAAGGGTCAGAGATGCGAGTGTCTTGAAAAGGTCCAGCACGTGCGGTGAACACAATTTTTCTGTATAGACTCTAAAGGCGAAAAGGCAAAGCGGAAATATGTTTATTTGGTTAGTGTATCAAATACGCTTATTTCCACTTGATTACATAACTATTGATTCTTAGCAAATGGTTCCATAAGGAGTTTTTCTGCGACAGTCTCATGTCAGGCATTCAGTCGTAGTACCTGTGCTTCTTGTTGTCGGATGACGCTCCTGGCACGTCGGTGTTCAGCTTGGTCGAGTGGCAACATTGACTGACTGATGTCGTCTTGTAATCATACGTCATGTGCCACCACTGACATCTGATGCACTGAAGATGCAGGGCTGGCTTCTGATCCGCAAATTTTCCTGGTAGTTTTCTGCATCAATGCAGCAAGCTAGGGCATGTATTACTTACGTGACTGTGCTGTTTGCTGTACCGTTTGACCTGATGGCTGGCAACAATGTTTGTTTGTTATCCAAGCAAACAAACATTGTTTGTTTGCTTGCATCGCTCTGGGACCCCCAAAAATGTACGTCACATCATACATTTTTTGGGGGTCCCGAGCCTCTGAGGGCACCGGTGTAAATGAGGGCCAAAATGTGAGATACAGAGGGGAAGGTTTGGGAGGGTGGGAGGAAGTCCTCGCAGGGCTAGGAAAAAGAAACAGCTAACTGTAGCAGAGTAGACAGTTGGGCGAGTTGGTAGGTATTGAACATAGTTACAGTTGCGCACACAAGGACAAGGACAGAAGAGAAACACGTAGACGACAGACAAGTGCGCTTGTCTGTCGTCTAGCGTGTTTCTCTTCTCTGTCCTTGTCCTTGTGTGCGCTTTTAGCTGTAACTATGTTCAAACTAGCTTAACATAGGGTTCATAAACATGCAGGGGGGCAGGAACAGAATAAAGTGGGAGGAGATTGAGGAGCAATTAGAGAGCGAAAACTTTGGAGTGTATGGATTAGCAGAAACACATCTGAGGGATATGGAAGAACCACCATACATACCAGGATATCATTGGATGGGATGCAACCGGGCCAATGGGGAACGCAAGGGAGGGGGTTTAGGGGTGTTAGTTAAGGGTCAGGAATGGGAAAGAGAACGAGAAGGTTGCAGGGAACACATGTGGGTCAAAGGCAATATTGGGGGTTTAGACACAATCCTGGGTTTTGTGTATCTAAAAACAGGGAATGATGCAGGGGAGGAAAATGCAGAACACTTGACATGTATATCAGGAGACGTTAGGGAAATCGGCACTAACAAGGAAATAATTATCTTGGGGGACATGAATGCACATTTGGAAGACTTCGATGGACATACAGATACAACAGGGAGGATGTTAGAGGAGTTCTGCGAAGCTCTTGATCTGGTATTGGTTAATGCTCAGGTAAAATGTGATGGAAAAATAACATGGGAAAGAAAGAACTCACACTCGACTATTGACTACTGTTTAATGTCGCGTAAGGTATACAACAAACTAGGAGGTATGGAAATAGATGAGGAAGGCACAAAAAGTCTGGGGAGCGATCATAAGAGAATCAAGATCAGATTTGGCACAGTAAAACCAGAAATGCAAAATCAAAAACAAGAAGGTAGAAATAACTTAAATGATAAACAACTACAGGAGGTATCTAAGCGAATCGAGAACATAGTATCCAAGCAACCTGAAAGAGAATGGACATATGAAGACTTAATTAGTGTTTTCAAAAGAGAGTTAGAGAAATATCGAATCAAACAAGGAGGAAGAAAACTAAAACGCAAGCTCAAAAGCTGGTGGGATAAAGAGGTTAAGGCAGCAATATCGAGACGCCAAGCGGCATCTAAAGAACACAGATGGGCAAAGAAAAAGGGGGCCACACTAGCCGAAGTCGCATCAAAATGGGAGGAATTTCAGGAAAGAAAGCGGGAGGCATCAGCATTAATACAGGCCAAAATTGGGAGGGCAGGGGTCCAGTGGATGATAGAGATAAACCAGAAGGATAGGAATGCGGCAAAAAGGTTCTGGGAACACATCAGTGCGCAGGGAAAAAAGACCGAGGGGTACCAGCAGACACTAACCACACAGGAAGGGACAAAGGTAGAGGGGAAAAGGCAAGAGAATACATTAGGCATACAATCGAAGCAGCATTTTCGGAGTTAGAATCAGATCAGGCCGTAGGGAATGGTAGCGTCTACACAACACAAGAGGAGGATCATAGTGACGAAGAGGAAATGACCACTGGGGAGTGGGAAAAAGCAGAAACAAGGGTTCCGGCTGGAACTGCGACAGGTCCAGACGGCATACCAATGAGATTGATAAAAGTTCTAGGCAAAACAAGCAAATTGAAACTAAGGCAGGTAATTGACCAGATACTTATGGGAGGGGAGGTACCCAGTGACTGGAAATTGAGCAGGATGAGGTTATTATATAAGGGCAAGGGAGACAAAGACAGTATCAAATCATACCGACCAATCACAGTAACTTCAGTAATATACAGACTAGCTATGCAAATTGTAAAAAGAAGAATGGAAGAATGGGCAGAGAGAAAGCAGATTCTAGGGGAGCTTCAAAACGGTTTCAGGAAAGATAGACGACTAGATGATAATTTATTCGTAATCACTCAGTGCTTAGAGATAGCAGTGACAAGTCAAAGGCCATTATGGGTAGCATTTTTAGACATCAAAGGGGCATATGACAATGTGAATCAGGAAAAACTATGGAACCAACTGAAGGGATATGGACTAGAGGGAACCATGGTTAAGTTTCTAGAACGGGTTTATACGGAGAATAGGGTGGTTATAACATGGGAAGCCGAAACTACAAGACCAGCAGCAATAAAAAGAGGTCTTAGACAGGGTTGCCCATTGTCTCCCCTGCTCTTTATGATATACCTCAGTGAGATGGAAAAAAGGTTAGAACAGTGCAACCTAGGTTTTGACCTGACTTACATGGAGGAAGGACACAAAGTAAATCAAGTATTGCCAGGGTTAATGTATGCAGACGACATTGTACTCGTATCAGAAAGTCGTGAGACAATACAGGAACTGATTAGGATTTGCAGCAGGGAAGGGGACAATTTAGGACTAAAATTTAGTAGGGACAAGTCTGGTATAATAGTTTTCAACGACGAGAAGGGGGAACCCCTGGAGATACAGGACACATTGATAGAACACGTAGAAAAGTACAAATATCTGGGAGTATGGTTAAGTGAAGGAAGACGGTATCTAAAAGACCATGAAGATATTGTAATAAAGAAGGGGAAACGAGATTCGGCTATCATGAAACACAGGGCGCTGTGGAACTATAATAGATATGAAGTCGTTAGGGGTGTATGGAAGGGAGTCATGGTGCCAGGGCTGTCATTTGGGAATGCGGTATTGTGTATGAGGTCAGAAATCCAGGCAGGTTTAGAGATACAGCAAAGGAGTGTGGGTAGGTTGGCATTGGGGGCACATGGGAATACACCAAATGAGGGAGTACAGGGGGATATGGGTTGGGCATCTTTCGAGAGTAGAGAAGCGATCAGTAAAGTAAAATTTGAACAAAGACTAGCTGAAATTGAGGATACACGGTGGGCAGCGAAAGTGTACAAGTATCTATATATGAAAAGTCTAAACACTAAGTGGACAAACTGAACCCGCAAGCTGAGATTTAAATACATTCAACGAGATGGAGCCGATCAGAGCATATCAGTAGAAAAGAGAGTAAAGGAAACAGAGAGGAAATTGTGGGAAGAGAGAATGCAGGGGAAATCAGCTTTAACAATATACAGGGCACAAAAACATGAAATAAAGAAGGAACAGCTGTATGATAATTCAGTGGGGAGCTCTTTGCTGTTTGAAGCTAGAACAGGAGTGCTAAGAACAAAACGTACAGGGCTAAATTCCAGGAAGTAGACACTCTGTGCGACATATGCAGCCGCGAAAGGGAAACTATAGAACATGTAATTTTAAGGTGCACGGGGCTTCG
>JAZHYW010054378.1:0-11568 GCA_037355805.1 Ixodes ricinus | reverse complement strand
CGAGCGCTATCAGGTATGACCGTCCCGGACTGTGCCGCTGCGCGCGTCCGGGCATTTTCTTCCCATAACGTTGCGAACCAAACCCCTCAATTCGACGCAATGTCCCTAGGCGTAGGGAAAACAGCGCACCTCCTACCGTCACCAGAGTGCAGACATCCCTATTATCCCTATCCACAAACGCTATCAGGTACGACCGTTCCTAGCTGCGTGCACCCGGGTATTTTATTTCCCCTATAACCTCAGTGCGAACCAAAACCGCTCCCTAAACATCTGCAGACGAGTGAAAACAGCGCGCCTGCTACCATTACCAGACATCCCTGTTATCCCTATCCACGAGTGCTATCAGGTACGACAGTTCCGGTTGCGCGCTCACGGGCAGAGGGCGGGCCCGGGCCCCTAGTCTGCATAATCGAATTGAGGAAACGCGTAATTTAATCCACGCGGAGCAATTTAACCCGGCTTCCGCGGGCGAGTAGTCGGTGAGCGGCACTTCTGGGGCGCCGGCACTGCGGCTACACTAAGTGCGGCCGACAGTGCAACACGCGCACGGCTCCGCTTGCGAAGACGTCGGCGTCGAGAGTCCCCGGATGTGCCGACCTCATTTACCCAACGACCGCGCATTATTTCTGCAACGCCTTGTATGTCTCTATGTGTGTATATCTGTGTGTGTGTGAGTGCACAGGTGTGCGGGTTCGTCTGCGTGTGTGCTGTCTTCGTACGTGTCTCAGTGTGTGCATCTGTATATGTGTGCTTGCGTGTATGTGTGTATCTATGTCTGTTAGTGTGTTAGCGCGTGTGCGTGTCTGTCTGTATGTGTGCGTGTGTTGTGTGTGGATCTGTATTTGCGCGTGTGTTTATGTGTGAGTTTGTCTGCGTGTATATATGTGCGTGCGTGTGTATGTCTGCGTGTGTATCTGTGTATGTATCGGTGCGTGTGTGTCTGTGTGTGTCTTCGTATGTTTGTCGACGCACCAACCCAAACGACGGGATCGTCAACTCGGGGCGGGAGGCGTATTTAGACCTCCCGTAATGGGGTGCTTGGGAGCCATTGTTTCCGGGCTCCGTGTTATGATAGAATGGGAACGTCTTATTAAGTATACCACGAGATGACGCTAGGGGGCGGCGGCGCGCTGCGGGGATGCGGCACTCCGCCAGGTGGCGCTTCACACGGCTAATTTGGGAAATGGATGTCGGAAAAAGAGGAGATAACCGAGCGGAGGGTATCCGACTGATACTCTAAGACGATGGAAAGGTACTTGTGTGTGTTGTGTGTGTGTGCGTGCGTGGTCGTGTGTGTGTGTGTGTGTGTGTGTGTGTGTGTGTTCTTTTTTTGAGATCCGTAGGGCGTAGGGTGCAAGGACCTGGTGCGAACAAACGCCTTCGTCCCACGGATCGTAACGTTTGGCAGTGTTACTGTTAAAAAGACTTAACCTTAAGGTTTTGTATGTTAGGTAGAGGTTAACTGCATCCAGTCTTGGGTAAGTTACTTTTAAAAAGTGATTCGTTACAGTTACAGTTACTTTCAGAAAAAAGTAGTGGGGTCACCTTGTTACAGTTACCGCAGCAAAAAGAGTAACTCGTTACCAGTTACATTTACTTTTTAAAAAGTAACGACGTTACTTCTCAGTTGCTTTTTTATAACACAAGAAATTTAGTAAAAACTAGATAAGCGTAAAGATAATATTTTTTTCATCAATCTACACGTGGCTATGTTCGGGTCATGACTCGCGAGAAAGAACGTATTCACAAGTTTGTGCTCGGCCAACGCGAGCCTCGAAATGTCAGAACAGTGACGACTATGGAAAGAGTCAAGGAATATGCGAGATTGTACTCGTTCAATGATATACAGTGAAACTCGACCCGAACGAACGCACGTACAGCGAATTATTGTCGATCTCGAACTCACCAAAAATTTCAATAAAAAATGCATGTAAAAATTACTTTTCATAGTGAACAAAATTGTGCTATATCGAACTTTTTTCCCCAGGAATGCTTCCAAAAACGCGCACACAGTCTCGTCTACTATCCTGTCCTTCTCCTCCCCCCCTCAAAAAAAAAAAGAAGAAAATAGGTAAGAAAAGAAAAATTTTAAAAGCTTTGGAAGTTGCGAACAAAATTCGTTAGCCGATGAAGTGATTCAGAAAGGAAGGCCCGATAATACACACTGCATGCACTCACAGAAGAACAAAATTTCATCTCCAAACCGTTGTCTACGGAGAGAAGCGATTCAAAAGGGGAGATAAGCTAACAAAACAAACTCCGCACGCATACAAAAAAAAAAAAAGCTTTTCAGCGCGTTGTTACAAGGCGGAAGCGAAGAGATGAGAAAAAGAAAAAGAAGCTCTTGCCTTACAACGAACGTATCGTGGAAGTTCGATGTAAATAGTTTTTGCTATATCGAATTACTTGCTATATCGAACTGATCGTAGTGTTTTCCTGCTGTTCGTTATAGACGGGTATCACTGTATTATTCATAAAAAAACTGGAAAGCAACGACAAAAGTAACGTCGCTACTTTCATCGTTACCTCAGAAAAAGTAATAAAACTACAGTTACAAGTTACATTTGTAAAAAGTAACTCGTTACAGATTACAAGTTACCAAAGAAGTAACAAAGTTACAGTAACACGTTACTAGTAACGCGTTACTACCCGAGTAGGCTGGCTGCATTCATTCATTTCATTATGCTGTTGTGCCAAACCCTGAGAAACGTCCCAAGGTAATCTTGTTGTTGTCAAAGACTCCACGCGGTTACTGTTTCTCTTCAAGCCGAGTTTTTGCAAAAAAATAAAAATACGAACAGTAGAGGATCAGCGTGGAGGAAGTGACGTCAGAGGTTCCTGAAGTCGCGCATAGGCTGTTCCGCCCTCCGCAACAGCGGCTTGGAGATTTCTTTAATAGTTATAGTTTAGGTGCTTTAGTTGATTCTCACCTTTGCTCGTTTCAATCGGGAGATGCATCGTGCCGGTCGCGTGGTCGTGTCGCCACACGAACTGATGCACGTTAAGACCCAGGGTAGCTGTGGTATCGCGTTGGCCAAATTCCTTATCTACATCTGAGATTCCAGACGCCCCTTGGGGATGACTAACTTCCACGGGTCCTATACGGTACCACAACCATAGCCTCCTCTATACTCCTAAAGCCTGCCAGTTCGACGACGGACCCATAGAAGTGCCCGGTCGCAGATTCGGTGCGCGAGGATCTGGTAGCACAGAGCAATCAAAGAGGCATTTCTCGGGGAACCTGGACGTCAGCGCACATCTTTTGCAGCGGCGAGGCACCCGAAACACCCTTGTTTTTCCTCCGGGAGAAGTGTGTTTCGGTCGTCTCACCACAGCGGGGCGCCAGTCACCTGGCTCTCCTATCATCCGTTGTCTGCCGCTCCACCATTTCCATTTCGGCAGCCGCTTCTCGTGGCGAACTGCCAGGCTTTGTCAGTATAAAGGAGGCTATGACACAACACGATTTGAGGCAACGCAAGGAAACACAAATATAAGACTAAACTAGGAACACCAGGACTTTCCATACCCTACGAATACAGCAGCACCACTGTACACCCTTCGTCGGTTCGAGAAGATGTCTCGTTGGAGCCGACGCCGAGTGGCAAAGCCTCTTTAACGAAGACAAGCTAGCTAAATTTGAGTTAAATTTTGTTTATCAATTTTTCTTATTTGGGAGGTCATATGTTACTCAAGATTTTGCCATACGCATGTTAGTTCACGTCACTGCAGACGGTTGAGAAGAGTTTATAAAAAAAAAGATAAAGGTGCTTTTTTTTATAAACGTTGATGTGCATTGATGTCACATTTAGAGAAATTAACTGTTTCTGCATTAATAACACAATTGCAATAATAACTAAACATATTTTTATATATTCGTAAACTCCAATTAAAGATTGCTCATTTTGGTATATTTTTCGCCATTTTATATGAAGCTGTAGGTTGGTAAATAATTTGTGAATGTCTCTCTAAAGCTCTGTTTTCTTCACGCGCTTTTTAGCCTTTCTTTTGCATTGAAATTTTTATTGGAGTATTTTTTTATATTTTGTGTACATGTTGTAAATGTTTGATAACATTATACAAAAGAAATATCACTACGCATATGCTTTGGTGTGAAATTGACAGCTGTGCAAAATTACGACCACGCCTCGAGCTTCAAAATGTCATATCTCCGGAAGAAAATAAGCTACAACGTTAACATATAGATAAATGCTCCTCGTGAGAACACGGCTTTCACGATATATTGTTCACATAAATATAAAAAGAGAACGACGTTTACAAATCTCTGTAACACGAAATTAGAGCGCAGCTCTTGAGGAGGAAGGGGGAGGTTACGGAGGGGAGGGTATATCCCTCCTCCTCCCGTCCTTCTCCTCCCTCCCTCCTCCTTTTCCTCTCCCTCCATCCTCCTCCTTCTCTCCAGTTAGCTCCACTCCTCCTCCTGCGTACCCTCCCAGTTCTCCTCCTACGTACCCTCCCCTCCTCCCACAGTTTCCCCACTAAACTTAGCTGAAAAATTTACGCCCCGTGACCTCAGCACCAATTCAGCTTCCCCGCTAAATTTAACGGGGAAAATGACGTCACATGACTTGGTGTCACGCCACCTATGAACAAATTCTAATTTCTCAGCTAGATTTGGCGAGAAAATTGACGCCACGTGACCTCAGCAGCAATCCAATTCCCTGCTAAATTTAGCGGGGAATTGAATTGGTCTTGAGGTCACGTGACGTCAATTTTCCCGCTATATTCACGTGACCAACACCAATTCAATTCCCTAGCGGGAGTTGAATTGCGTTGAGGACGACGTTATTCCGCTATATTAGCGCGTTTATGACGCCGACGCCGCGAATCACGGAAACCGGCGCCTGAGAGCTGCGCTCTAAAATGACCCGGACCATCATTGTGTGATCTGACGTGGAAACACCCATGCGCAATGTCACTGCGCACAAAAAAAAAAGACCATTTTTTTGCATCCTTCGACAACCATCCTTTAAAGGGCAAATATTCTGTGAATATATATATATATATATATTCCCACGCGTCTATTGAACTACACGACCTCTTTCCTGCTACTGTTCACAAGCCTTCTTAACGGCCGGCATTTTAGAGCGCAGCTCTTAGGCGCCCGTTTCCGGCTTGAGCGGCGTCGCCGTCGCCGTCGGCGTAACCGCAAGTTGCATAACTCAGGTTGTATGCAACCCAGTTGCATGCGACCTCTTAGGTGCCCGTTTCCGCTTGAGCGGCGTCGCCGTCGCCGTCGGCGTGGCCTGGCAAGTTGCATGCAACGTGAGTTGCATGTGCAAAGTGCAGGTGGCATGCAACTTACGTTGCCTGCATGCAACCTGCGTTGCTCGGGCTGCATGCAACTCACGAACCCGAGTAGCGCCGTACGCAACGCGCGGAACGGAGTTGCATGCAACGAAGGTTGCATGCAGCCCGACCTGCCCGGCAACGCGTGGTCAGCGGGCAAACGTGCTGCATGCAAATCCGAGTTGCGTGCAACGCGTATTTGCAGGCAACGTAAGTTGCATTCAACTCACGTTTCTCGCGTTGCACAAGGATTCTCAGGTTGCATACAACTCATGCTGCATGCAACCGGAGTTGCATGTCGCCTCAAGCCGGAAATGCCGACAGCGACCCGCAGGGACGTGCCGTGGGGTGACCGCACGACCCCTCGAGGTCACGTGCGGTGCATATTGGGACATGCGTCGCGGGGGTCTCGTGAGCCCCCTCCCGACATGTTGGGGACACGTCGCGTGTCGGGGCACGACCGGCGGGGGAATCACGTGACCCCCCCCCCCGAGGTAACGTGACCCCACCCCCCCCCCGGAGGAGAAGGGAAGCGTATACCTCCCCTAAGTACCCCTTCCCTCCTCCTCCTCCTCAAGAGCTGGCGCTCCAATTCGGCGTTACAGGGAGTTGTAAACGGCTTTCTACTTTTTTATGGTGTTCAACAGCGCACGATATAGAGCTATATAGACCCGTTAGTCTTAACCGTGGACCGCTGGTTTTAAATCTTGCTCCAGTCAGAGTGCCTCGATTTCAGAGAGTCTCCAAAACCGCTCGATCGAAGTCGCGTGGTTTGTGTGCCGCGTTTGCAACGCAGAGCTGCGAGAAGAAGGAGCCGAAGGCGTCGATCGTCTGCAAGCGTCTCAAACCAATACCACTTAGAAAAAAGCAGGGCAGACCCACGCAGCGCCGCGTACGTTGCGTCAGCGTCGCCGCCAACGCGTCTTGCAGCGACTCTCGACGAGGCGCACGCTTTTGCGGACGTCTGCGCGCGCTTTGCGGCGACGCCGAACGCGCTGCGTCTGCCGCCTTTTGCGGGCGACGCCAAACGCGCGCGTCTGCCACTTTTGCGGGTACTCGCGTGTCGAGCTTCACGGTGTTTGCCACTTGGGCCGGGTCGGGAACTGCAACCAACAATGACATCACATGCAGCAGGCCTTTCTTTTTTTCTTTTTTTGCTCAGGTTTTCCACCCGCTTTTCTTCTCCCCACGCGGAAACTCGCGCGCATGCGCACGACCAGTCAAATCTGCGTAGTACGTAGGTGTCCACCATTCAAACTGCAAACACTCTGGTTTCGGTTGCTTCCTTGCTTAAACCTTTGCGAGTTCGTCTGCTTCTTTTGCAGGGGTTGTGGTGACGTCAGAACGACGCCGAGCTCTGATTGGCTCTGATTGAAGGATAGTGGGTAGACCTCGAAGCAAGCTGCCCTGAGGTCTACCCACTATCCTTCAATCAGAGCCAATCAGAGCTCGGCGTCTTTCTGACGTCACCACAACCCCTGACAAAGAAGCAGACGAACTTGAGCCCCAGGCACTCTCTAGCTCCAGTACGCCGGGCCGCCGGCGCAGAGTGCTCCAAATACCTTTTATTTTTTTTTCTGAAACAACACAAACGAACAAAATAATATTCAGAAAAAAAGAGCTAGAAAAGAAGAAAAGATCCAACGCACGATGCTTAAAACTAATTTAAGACAAAGAGCGCGCCTGCTTAATTGGCCTTTTGTGTTAAACGCGGGCCGCTGCCGCAATCCCCCGATATAAAATAAGGAAATGGGGAAAAGACGGGAGTCATGCAAATAAGGGAAGAAGCGAGAACACCCGTCGCTTCGCGCAGAACACACCCCCGTCTTTGTTTTATAGTCCGCGCCCCTAAACCTTGTTCTCTTGTCTTTGCCCGCCCAGCTTAGATTTACGCTGCTCTGCTTCCGGGGAGGAAAGAGGGGGGACTTTAACAAAGCATAAGCGCTTTTCGTGCGTGTATGTGTTTTTTTTTTCTTGCTTATACAAGTACTTAGCACAGAACCGTGGTAATCACTTCGAAGTGCCCAAACTCCCGCCGCACAACAAAGATGGCGGCGTCGATCCGCGTTGCCAAATTAGCTCCCTTCCTCCGCCATTTTTTTTTAAATTTTATCGCAGAATGTGGGATGGTACCTAACCGTTTCCGGTTTCGCACTCCCGATTCCTGCTGCCAAAGAAGATGCAACGCGTCAGCATTTTTGGGTCGTTTGTCGTGTCGTAGGTGGCGCAAGCTAGCGTCCGTTACAACATCCATCCATCCAGCCTCAAGCACGTTCGATAGCACGTTTGTTTCGTACATATATACAGGCTTCCAACATTTCTGCACAGACAGGGTTTGTACGAGCAGTGTGACAAGGACCGTCATACAATAAAGAAACACGCTACAGACGACGTGTCTCTAGACTGTCTTCTGTGTGATGTAGTGTTGGCAGTGTGAGCGCGGCTTTAATCTACACAACGTATTAGAGCGAGGCATAAATAATCCGTCGCGTGGTCGATTAATAAATCCCTCAGGGGTCGACATCCTCTCTTCGCTTCTATTATGGAAGAAAGCTTAGAAAGAAAGAAAGAGAGAGAGAGAGGGGGAATGCATTTAGCGGAGAGAGCTCTCCCATTGTGTCTGCTCGCCTGCCTCGCTAATGGCCGTCCTCCCAGAAGATTGAACCCACATTCGCCCTAAGCTTTGCCTAATTACCGACCTTTTTTTTCTTCTTTGTTTATTTGTATACGGAGAGCGTTCTTGCCCGCGAGCTTTTAGCGCAGCCGCGCCAATGCAGGAAGGCGAGGAGACGGAGATGTAATCGCTATCGATTCCATCGCGTATAGCTCACCGTTCGTCCCCCAAACGGATTCAAGCGGGGACTCGAAGCCGGGTTTTTGTTGCGAGAGACGCGTGCTGCTGCCACCTTCGATGTTTTCGTTGCCTGGATACCCGCGTCGTTTCTCTTACGGAAGGCGGTGCCGGCGGTGTGTTCGCGGTGGCTTGTTTCGATAGCCGTATAAGCGTAGGAAGTTTGTGTCCGATTGAATTACCGTTCGCGTTCTGTATACCGTGCGGAAAGGTATACTTCAGAGAACCATTGTTGGCGGTAACGCGTTACAAGTGATGGCGTTACCTGGAACGTGTTACTTTTTTTTCGGTAACGTTGTGACGTACTCGTTACATTTTTCAAACCAGTAACGAATAACCCATTTACGTTACTTCATCTCGAGTAACGTGTAACGTAGTTACGTTACTCGTCACTTCTCCTTCCCAAGACTTAAAAACACTATTTTTTCTTGTTTTTAGCCGCCGAGTTATGTGAATTTTTGAACTCATCCCACGTAGATTCAAACTTTCAACACGACATCGTTAAAGGAGCTCGTGTCGCCAAAAAAAGCCGGAGTCGCTGGCGTGACGGGAAAATCCTGATTGGTTGATAGGGTCATGACGTCACGGCCGCATGACCTCGCGCGCGAATTTCAAAACAACACAACGCTAACGTGAAACGTGACGTCACGCGTGGAATGAAAGCGATGAAAACAGGACATGTAACGCGAATTAAAGTTCAGCCGCAAGACCCAAATGATTTCGCTTTATAGATATATTTATTTGCCTTAAAGAAAATAATTGAAGAATTTTAGGCAGGATTCGAAACCACCGACCCTTCGGTTGCGAGCCAGACACGCTACTCACAGGGCCACGCAAGGCACTCTAGCACGGCTTATGGCCGAGCGGGATTTTATATGTTTATATGCGTGATCGCAAAGCCAAAGTGAGGCGAAAGCAGCGACAGGACGATCCGGAGATGCGATAGCGTCTCCGGATCTCGGAGCCGCACTCGCGTCTCCGAACGCGAGAAGCGAATGAGATGCCGATGCGAACGGGACGCGATAACGCTATCGCGTTCCACTCTTTAAAGGCGAAGCTTAAGCGTCCTCCTCCAAGCTTTCCCTTTGAATGGGACGGTAACTTGCGCCACCTGTTCAAGTAGCCTTTTCAGTTCAACACCGAATTTCGACCAAGCCAATTCAATGAAATCAGTTGGTTGGCAGCGCCACCAACGACAGCGTCCGCGTTAGCTCGCGTAGTGAAGCGCCGTCTTCTGCCACCTCTTCTAATGCGTCCGCAGCGTCTATGCCGCATCTACGTCTTCTCGCGGCCGTCTCGCTCCGGAGTAAAAAAGAAAAGGTCGCGCACCTCGACATTCGAGAACCTACTGTACCCGCGCCCGGCGTTGCTCTGCGTTTGTTTTCACGTCATTCGACGCGCCGGAGATGCTCGGAGCCAGGGTTCAAATCGCGTGTCCCGCAGTTTGTAAGCGGCAGCGACGGCAACGCCGCACTCATGCTTTTATTTATCTGCTCCGAAATAAGGCTCTACGAAGCGCTTGTGTGTTCGACGGTAAGGAACTCACTAATGGGACGACTTTCACCGGTGCCAGTAATTAAAAGAAAGAAAAAAAAGACACGCCAGAAGTATATTTTGTTTTTCTTGTCAGAATGTTCTTCGCTCGCTGGCGGATCGACTAGACGCTCTTGGATCGAGATGATTGCGAGTGTTTTTCGTCAGCACGTGAAAGGGATCTGTGTTCTCAATTTCCAAGTATTGAGCAAAAAAAAAGTTTGCGCTAATTGGTGGCTTTCAACGTTTCGTATAGCGCTCTGCTCCGTTAAGCCAACGTTGATTAGAAACCGAGGTCGGTTGCTACACACGATGTCTGCTCCAAACGCTTCTGCTACGAGAGTCGCACCGTGGCGCCACCGTCTCGTCGCACACTTCGAAAAGAAGGGAACCTCATTTATTCCCGGCGTCGAGTCTAAACTCAATCGGATTCCTTCCTTAATCACGCCGCCGCGAGCTATACCCACGCTGAATTCGTAAAAACCGACTCGGCTCGTCGGCGGAATAGACCCCGGCCGCTTCTCCCTCCAACATCAGCCGTCATTTTTAACGAGAGCGCCGAGCTGTGCGAGTAGGCGACGAGCTTGATTAATTAAATGGGCACGGGTCGCGGCGGCTGCACAGTCGCCCCGTCGCATTTCAGGGGCCCGTAATGAGAACGAAGCAACAGCCGCGCGAGCCACAATGACATCAAAAGCCACACGGGTGCTAAGCCCCCGCGCTGCACAGACGCACGCAGGCGCGTGAACGCCACACCTCATTAGTATGCGTTGCAGTGCACGCGCGCGCGGCTGGGCTGCGCGCGTGCGTGTCGAGGCGGCGACTCATTTCCGATGCAGCGCGTACATAGGCGCTTTTTTGTCGCAGAGGGTTATTCATAGGGGACTACCTCTATAAACCCGGAGAGGACCGTGCAAAGTTTCAGAACGGAGGAAAACACACACACAAACACTAAAAGGCCTGAATCCGAAATGAAGTCGTTCGATCGGAACAGTGTCGAAATCAAAAGTTCACTCCTATTTTCATAAAGCTGCATTGATTCCTGCCATATTGATATTTTACTTTTATAACTCCTCCCCCCCCCACACACACACACGCGCGAACAAATACACATACGTTCGTGTGCGCACGCACACACGAACTTTTTTTCTAAACTATATTGCGACAGGTACGAACCGTCGCAATATATAGTATGCTGTGCAATATATGCTGTGAATTCTCGGTAATCATGACTGTCTTCTGTCTCGAGACTTTGTTTTAAATGCAACGACATAAAAAAAAAGGCGCGGAGGGTCGGTGAATATGAATGCCGCGTTCTGATTAAAAAGCCACCTAGAAGACTAGGCCTGGGCATGACGTCATCGTTGGTGGATGCCCCCGAACCCGTCTCAAGCGGCAAACACGCATGCGCACTGGCGGCGATGCCGACGAGAGCTATATGGCGCCGCTGCGTGAATCCACTATATAGTGACGACGTGAAATATGAGATGCCGCGTATGCGGTCTTTCACAGACCAGTGACTCGGCGTTTTTCGCGTGCGTGACAAGCGGCGAAACAGTGTTTGTATAGCGCGCGCGCATTCTCCCGGGTGCGTATATCGAAATTCAGTCTTCTACGCATATATCTCGACCGTCTAATTGAAAGTGCAGCGATGTGTGGAAAGTGCGCAGAATGATGTGAGCTCATTAGAATGTGAATATGCCTTGACTCGCTCTATATATGTATAGAGAACTCGTCTATACGCCTTCGGCTTTTGATCGCCTTGAAAGGAACTCGCGATGCTGGAGAGCAGGAACCCGAAAACCGCGGGGGACATTTCGGATACAGATTATAAATGTTTTGGAAACCTGCACTCGCAAACCTTGCGTGCACACGTT
>JAZHYW010054377.1:0-18926 GCA_037355805.1 Ixodes ricinus | reverse complement strand
AAGTATTTAAGTTAAGTTACTAAATATCTGCTTCATAAAGTATTTAAAATACTACTCAAGTTAATTTCACTGTAAAGTATCTTGAGTAGAGTACAAATACTTGGATTTGTAATTCAATTACTTTTGAAGATAGTTCCGCATTGCGTAATTTGTATCGACGTCAGTGACAACAACAATTATACAGTTGCGCAAATCTGGTTTACCAGAATGGTTTATTAGCACGCAACAGCACAAAATTGCAAAAATAACAAGAAAATATCGTAGGGTTATTTTATGCAGTTCAACTATAAGGAGCAGGATATCACTGATACATGTTACAAAACATTTCTGGGACAAAAAAAAAGTCATTTCAGTTATAATGACATCGTTGAATATCACGTCCTGCGGCGCACCTTAGATGCATCGTTTAACTACAATCCATATTCCCTATATAGGGAGTTGACAATAAACGAACTTGGGATACGGAAATGAGTGAATGGATAACAAAGAGCCCACATAACAGCCACAGCACTGGTCGCACCTTCTTCAAGTAGGTTGTCGTTCAGAAAGGCACTCAACGTTGGGGGACGCTTTGTTGGCATTTTGAGAGGTCATCCTGCTTGTTGTTCGTTTCCTGTCCTGTTCTCTGCTTATCAATGTTCGCTTACAGACAGTGTTCGCGAGAGCAATAAGTGCCGGACTGACGACAAAAATAAAATTAAAAAAATTAAAAACCTCGACGTTTTTTGCCCTAGCAAAATCAAATATACAAGCAAAAAAAGTGTATTCATGTCCACTTTTTATTTTCTTCTCTTTGTTATTTTCTTGACATTGAAGTCTGCATTACTGTTGTGGGTTGTTTCCCTTTCTGTGTTGCGCCTTAGTGGGGCAATCTTTACTTCCGTAAAACCACCCCTTTTGTTAGAGGCCTTTTGGGAGAAACTCTGGGAAACAAAATGCGCCTTTGGGAAGGCGAGGGAAAACCTTCACTGTACGAACTTCGGTGTGAAACATGAGTCACAATCGGCACAAAAGCGATCTTTTCACGAGCTCAATCTAAGTCACCGTAGCGTATCGGAGGTAGGCAACAGGATTTGGTTGCTCGAAAGAATGTTCACGTTTGCTCGTGCACGCCCACGCCACTTCATATCAAAAAACTCGGAAAATGGAGGAATGTCAAAAAATGTATTTAAGATAATGAGTACAAGATACTCAGAAATGTAATTAAAATACAGTATCAAATACTCTCGATCGAAAGTATTTGCAAGATACCAAGATACCTCAAGAAGTACTTGAAATACAGTATCTTGAGTAGAGTATCTGAGATAGGCACAAGTCTGCTTTCAGTACACACTTCTACTGCAACCAAGGAGCGGCAGCAAGTTAGTGGACTCAAGTTCCGCTAAATTTAGCGGACGGTCTTCACGTGACAATAAATTCCTTCTAAACTTGACGGAAAAATGTATCCGCTAAATTTAGCGTACCACGGCGTTAACGAAACAAGCGTGGTATCCGCTGCAAAATACCTACTACCGCCGTAATAAAAAAAAAAAAGAAAGGCAAGTTTTGATGCATTTAGTTTACTGGTTTATTTATACTTATACTTTTTTACGCCCGACTATCGCTCCGAAGCATCCCGTAGATGGGACGCTGCAGGCTGCGTGCGAGTGTACAGGCGCCACGCTGCAGGTCGGGGCGAGATAACGCACCTCATCAGGGCACTCCAACATGGAGACCTGACCGCCGCTTGACCGTATACACAACGACGTAAGTCCCACAACAAAAGAGAGGCCACCGGTATTACGAAGTATATATGACGGGAGAGTCCGCGGTCAGTTGGGCAGAGACCGTCCCGCGCGGATCGGACAGCCGCTGTCATCTCGACAGCTAATAACCCCCTCCCCTGTCCTGCACACTGTCTTCTTATATCATGACCCAGAAACCGGACACGCGGATTGCACTTGAGAGACGCGTATATAGTCTCTCTCGGACGCTATAAGACGTTGGCTCGAATAATTCATACCGACGGTCGATATAGACCAGTATAGACCAACACGCCGTTTACCAACAAGCCCGCGTTTGCTGACACACCAAGTGTGGTCACTGCGGTTGCGCAGAAACCAGACTCGGGCGAGAGAATCCCTCTGCGCATGTGCAGTACCGACAGCAGCGCCCCCGCAGCCGCGTGACGTCAGAGGGTTGCGTTGGTGTATATGTAGGTATACAATGTTATAGCCACAGAGACATCTCAACGCACATATTTTGAGTAGAGGTCGTTCGATATGGATGGCAGGATAAAGGTACCCCTGGTCCGCTGTACGGTCTTTGTCAAAAGTTTACAGGCCACCGTGCGCGCAGCCGCAGCGGGCTCTAAACTTTTGTCAAAGACTGTACGTACAGGATGCCGTACATTTTCTGTTTACCTTCTTTTTGTTTCTGCTAGCACCGATTCTCCTTACGGGGGCGCTTCCGCTGCGCGCATTCCAAAGTGAATTCGAACGTGTGCACGCAAGGTTTGCGAGTGCATGTTTCCGAACATTTATAATCTGTATACCCACATGGCCCCTCGCGGTTTTCGGGTTCCTGCTCTCCAGCATCGCGAGTTCCTTTCAAGGCGATCAAAAGCCGAAGGCGTATAGACGAGTATCTCTATACATATATAGAGCGAGCCAAGGCATATTCACATTCTAATGAGCTCACATCATTCTGCGCACTTTCCACACATCGCTGCACTTTCAATTAGACGGTCGAGATATATGCGTAGAAGACTGAATTTCGATATACGCACCCGGGAGAATGCGCGCGCGCTATACAAACACTGTTTCGCCGCTTGTCACGCACGCGAAAAACGCCGAGTCACTGGTCTGTGAAAGACCGCATACGCGGCATCTCATATTTCACGTCGTCACTATATAGTGGATTCACGCAGCGGCGCCTATATAGCTCTCGTCGGCATCGCCGCCAGTGTGCATGCGTGTTTGCCGCTTGAGACGGGTTCGGGGGGCATCCACCAACGATGACGTCATGCCCAGGCCTAGTCTTCTAGGTGGCTTTTTAATCAGAACGCGGCATTCATATTCACTGCACCGACCCTCCGCGACTTTTTTTTATGTCGTTGCATTTAAAACAAAGTCTCGAGACAGAAGACAGTCATGATTACCGAGAATTCACAGCATATATTGCACAGCATACTATATATTGCGAAGGTTCGTACCTGTCGCAATATAGTTTAGAAAAAGAAGTTCGTGTGTGCGTGCGCACACGAACGTATGTGCACTTGTTCGCGCGTGTGTGTGTGTGTGGGGGGGGGAGGTTATAAAAGTAAAATATCAATATGGCAGGAATCAATGCAGCTTTATGAAAATAGGAGTGAACTTTTGATTTCGACACTGTTCCGATCGAACAACTTCATTTCGGATTCAGGCCTTTTAGTGTGTGTGTGTGTGTTCTTTTCCTCCGTTCTGAAACTTTGCACGGTCCTCTCCGGGTTTATAGAGGTAGTCCCCTATGAATAACCCTCTGCGACAAAAAAAAAAGCGCCTATGTACGCGCTGCATCGGAAATTAGAGTCGCCGCCTCGACACGCACGCGCGCAGCCCAGCCGCGCGCGCGCGTGCACTGCAACGCATACTAATGAGGTGTGGCGTTCACGCGCCTGCGTGCGTCTGTGCAGCGCGGGGGCTTAGCACCCGTGTGGCTTTTGATGTCATTGTGGCTCGCGCGGCTGTTGCTTCGTTCTCATTACGGGCCCCTGAAATGCGACGGGGCGACTCTGCAGCCGCCGCGACCCGTGCCCATTTAATTAATCAAGCTCGTCGCCTACTCGCACAGCTCGGCGCTCTCGTTAAAAATGACGGCTGATGTTGGAGGGAGAAGCGGCGGGGTCTATTCCGCCGACGAGCCGAGTCGGTTTTTACGAATTCAGCGTGGGTATAGCTCGCGGCGGCGTGATTAAGGAAGGAATCCGATTGAGTTTTAGACTCGACGCCGGGAATAAATGAGGTTCCTTCTTTTCGAAGTGTGCGACGAGACGGTGGCGCCACGGTGCGACTCTCGTAGCAGAAGCGTTTGGAGCAGACATCGTGTGTAGCAACCGACCTCGGTTTCTAATCAACGTTGGCTTAACGGAGCAGAGCGCTATACGAAACGTTGAAAGCCACCAATTAGCGCAAACTTTTTTTTTTTGCTCAATACTTGGAAATTGAGAACACAGATCCCTTTCACGTGCTGACGAAAAACACTCGCAATCATCTCGATCCAAGGGCGTCTAGTCGATCCGCCAGCGAGCGAAGAACATTCTGACAAGAAAAACAAAAAATACTTCTGGCGTGTCTTTTTTTTCTTCTTCTTTAAATTACTGGCACCGGTAAAAGTCGTCCCATTAGTGAGTTCCTTACCGTCGAAGACACAAGCGCTTCGTAGAGGCTTATTTAGGAGCAGATAAATAAAAGCACGAGCGGTGCGTTGCCGTCGCTGCCGCTTACAAACTGCGGGACACGCGATTTGAACCCTGGCTCCGAGCATCTCCGGCGCGTCGAATGACGTGAAGACAAACGCAGAGCACCGCCGGGCGCAGCGTACAGTATACGTTCTCGAATGTCGAGGTGCGCGACCTTTTCTTTTTTACTCCGGAGCGAGACGGCCGCGAGAAGACGTAGATGCGGCATAGACGCTGCGGACGCATTAGAAGAGGTGGCAGAAGACGGCGCTTCACTACGCTAACTAATGCGGACGCTGTCATTGGTGGTGCTGCCATACTAACTGATATGATTGAACTGACTTGGTCAAAATTCGGTGTTGAACTAAAAACGCTACTTGGCTAGGTGGCGCAAGTTACCGTCCGATTCAAAGGAAAGCTTGGAGGAGGACGCTTAAGCTTCGCCTTTAAAGAGTGGAACGCGATAGCGTTATCGGGTCCCGTTCGCATCGCCATCTCATTCGCTTCTCGCGTTCGGAGACGCGAGTGCGGCTCCGAGATCCGGAGACGCTGTCGCATCTCCGGATCGTCCTGTCGCTGCTGTCGCCTCACTTCGGCTTTGCGGTCAACCATATAAACATATAAAATCCCGCTCGGCCCTAAGCCGTGCTAGAGTGCCTTGCGTGGCCCAGTGAGTAGCGTGTCTGGCTCGCAACCGAAGGGTCGTGGTTTCGAATCCTGCCTAAAATTCTTCAATTCTTTTCTCTAAGGCAAATGAATTGATTTATAAAGCGAAATCATTTGAGACTTGCGGCTGAACTTTAATTCGCGTTACATGCCCTGTTTTCATCGCTTTCATTCCACGCGTGACGTCGGGAGGAGGGAATAAACGTCTTTATTTGCCTGCAGAGCTAGGTCAAGCCTAGCCGGTGCGGCCCACACCATCCGACGCCCCAGCGCAGGGTCCGAGGTCGGACCTGCCTGCGCAGTAGAACGCCGGGCCTGCTGGACGACCGCTACCTGGAGGTCCAGGCTACTAGCCATCACCCCGGCTTTGATGTCCGGCGGAAGCCTGCTCGACGTGGCCGCCTCCGCCGGCCGTGTTTCACAGTCCCACAACACGTGCTCCGCAGTTGCCCGCGCACCACACAGCACGCACTTATCGCACTTGAGTACACCTCAGGCGCCACATAGCGCCCACCACAGGACTAAACACGCACTCCACCTGCAACTGCCGCAACAGCACGGCATCCTCCCTAACCAAATCCCCGTGGGGCAGCGGGAACACCCGCCGGTCCTCCCCTCCTGGCCCTTAGCACTTCCCCAAAGCCGCTGGGCGAATACTCCGCGGCGCCCCCGAAGGCCCGGCCAAGCAGTTCTCGGGCCCTTCGGTCAGCATCCACGTTGCCCGCTTCGTGAGCGGGGCACCACACAATGTCCACCACGTCCGTCGGACGCAGCAGCCTCTTGGCCACCACCCCAACGCGTCCACGCGCAAAGTTCCTTATCGCACTCATAGAGTCACTCATGACCACTTTGGTCCCTGGCAGGGAGGCCGCCAAACTAATGGCCGTCTCCTCCACCTCACAAATATTACTAGTTCTAACACTCACAGCGGAGAGCACCTCCCCGCTTCCCGCCTTCACAGCCACAGCCACCCCCACTACCCCTCGAAGGGCAGTGTCAACGTATACAGTACTATCTTGTCGCCCGTACAACCTGAAGAGGGCCTGCGCTCTGGCCTCCCTTCGTCCCTTATCACGCACAGGATGCATGTGCCTCGGCACAGGCCTAACCCTGACATTTTTCATCACCTCTCCCGTCAGTCCCCCGCCGTCAGACGCATCCTCCGCCAGCAGACCGACACGCCTCAAAACCCCCTCCCGCGTGACGTCACGTTAGCGTTGTGGGTTGTTTGAAATTCGCGCGCGAGGTCATGTGGCTGTGACGTCATAACCCTATCGACCAATCAGGATTTTCCCGTCACGCCAGCGACTCCGGCTTTTTTTGCGACACGAGCTCCTTTAACGCTGTCGTGTTGAAATGTTTGAATCTGCGTGGGATGAGTTCAAACAATTCACATAACCCTCGGCAGCCTAAATACACGAAGAAAAAAATGAAGTGTTTTTAAGTCTTGGGAAGGAGAAGTGACGAGTAACGTAACTACGTTACACGTTACTCGAAATAAAGTAACGTAAATAGGTTATTCGTTACTGGTTTGAAAAATGTAACGAGTACGCCACAACGTTACCGAAAAAAAAGTAACATGTTCCAGGTAACGCTGTCACTTGTAACGCGTTACCGCCAACAATGGTTCTCTGAAGTCTACCTTTCCGCACGGTATACAGAACGCGAACGGTAATTCAATCGGACACAAACTTCCTACGCTTATACGGCTATCGAAACAAGCCACCGCGAACACACCGCCGGCACCGCCTTCCGTAAGAGAGACGGCGCGGGTATCCAGGCAACGAAAACATCGAAGGTGGCAGCAGCACGCGTCTCTCGCAACAAAAACCCGGCTTCGAGTCCCCGCTTGAATCCGTTTGGGGGACGAACGGTGAGCTATACGCGATTGAATCGATAGCGATTACATCTCCGTCTCCTCGCCTTCCTGCATTGGCGCGGCTGCGCTAAAAGCTCGCGGGCAAGAACGCTCTCCGTATACAAATAAACAAAGGGGAAAAAAAAGGTCGGTAATTAGGCAAAGCTTAGGGCGAATGTGGGTTCAATCTTCTGGGAGGGCGGCCATTAGCGAGGCAGGCGAGCAGACACAATGGGAAAGCTCTCTCCGCTAAATGCATTCCCCCTCTCTCTCTCTCTCTCTTTCTTTCTAAGCTTTCTTCCATAATAGAAGCGAAGAGAGGATGTCGACCCCTGAGGGATTTATTAATCGACTACGCGACGGATCACATATGCCTCGCTCTACTACGTTGTGTAGATTAAAGCCGCGCTCACACTGCCAACACTACATCACACAGAAGACAGTCTAGAGACACTGTCGTCTGTAGCGTGTTTTCTTTATTGTATGGCGGTCCTTGTCACACTGGTCGTACAAACCCTGTCTGTGCAGAAATGTTGGAAGCCTGTATATATGTACGAAACAAACGTGCTATCGAACGTGCTTGAGGCTGGATGGATGGATGTTGTAACGGACGCTAGCTTGCGCCACCTACGACACGACAAACGACCGAAAAATGCTGACGCGTTGCATCTTCTTTGGCAGCAGGAATCGGGAGTGCGAAACCGGAAACGGTTAGGTACCATCCCACATTCTGCGTTAAAAATTAAAAAAAATGGCGGAGGAAGGGAGCTAATTTGGCAACGCGGATCGACGCCGCCATCTTTGTTGTGCGGCGGGAGTTTGGGCACTTCGAAGTGATTACCACGGTTCTGTGCTAAGTACTTGTATGAGCAAGAAGAAACAAAAACACATACACGCACGAAAAGCGCTTATGCTTTGTTGAAGTCCCCCCTCTTTCCTCCCCGGAAGCAGAGCAGCGTAAATCTAAGCTGGGCGGGCAAAGACAAGAGAACAAGGTTTAGGGGCGCGGACTATAAAACAAAGACGGGGGTGTGTTCTGCGCGAAGCGACGGGTGTTCTCGCTTCTTCCCTTATTTGCATGACTCCCGTCTTTTCCCCACTTATTTATTTTTATATCGGGGGATTGCGGCAGCGGCCCGCGTTTAACACAAAAGGCCAATTAAGCAGGCGCGCTCTTTGTCTTAAATTAGTTTTAAGCATCGTGCGTTGAATCTTTTGCTTCTTTTCTAGCTCTTTTTTTTCTGAATATTATTTTGTTCGTCTGTGTTGTTTCAGAAAAAAACAAAAAAGGTGTGTGGAGCACTCTGCGCGCAGGCGGCCCGGCGTACTGGAGGTAGAGAGTGCCTGGGGCTCAAGTTCGTCTGCTTCTTTGTCAGTAGTTGGGATGACGTCAGAACGCCGAGCTCTGATTGGCTCTGAATGAAAAATATTGGGCAGACCTCTGGGCAGCTTGCTTTGAAGGTCTACCCACTATCCTTCAATCAGAACCAATCAGAGCTCGGCGTTCTGAGTGTCACCACAACCCCTGCAAAAGAAGCAGACGAGCTCGCATCCGCAACTCCTGCAAGCGGCAGACACGCGCACTTGGCGTCGCCGCAAAAGCGGCAAACGCGCGCTCGTCTTGAGACGCTGCGAAACGTGTTGGCGGCGACGCTGACGCAACGTACGCGGTGTTGCGTGGGTCTGCCCTGTTTTTTTCTAAGTGGTATTGGTTTGAGACGCTTGCGGACGATCGACGCCTTCGGCTCCTTCTTCTCGCAGCCTGCGTTGCAAACGCGGCACACAAACCACGCAACTTCGATCCAGCAGTTTTGGAGGCCCTCTGAAATCGAGGCACACTGACTGGAGCAAGATTTAAGACCAGCGGTCCACGGTTAAGACTAACGGGTCTATATAGCTCTATATCGTGCGCTGTTGAACACGGTTTCGAGTAACAGCATAAAAATGCCGGCCGTTAAAAGAAGGCTTGCGAACAGTAGCAGGAAAGCGGAAAGAGGTAATGTAGTTTAATAGACGCGTGGGGAAAAAAATATATATATCGACTTGAAAGCGCGCTAAAGCATCCTCCGAGCAAAGGGGCAGCCATTTTTTTGTCTCTTGTTCTTAAGCCTAACTTGGTTTTGATCGAGATAGACGAAGGAGGCCTTTACGCCGCGAGGGCTGTGATGCCCACCTACTTGCTCCTACAATCTCTGGGTTCACTTTCCTGCAGACCGCTTAGACATCCATTCACGGCGAAGAATGGAAGGATCCCAGCCAATGACGAAGCTCAAAATACAATTAGACACAAAAAATGCGATGTGCGCAGCGACAATGCGCATGGGTGTTTCCACGTCAGATCACACAATGATGGTCCGGGTCATTTTAGAGCGCAGCTCTTAGGCGCCGGTTTCCGTGTTTCGCGGCATCGACGTCGCCGTCGGCGTCGGCATAACCGCGCTAAATTTAGCGGGAAAATTTACGTTACGTGACCTCAACACCAATTCAGCTCCCCGCTAAATTTACCGTGGAATGGAATTAGTGATTAGGTCACGTGACTAAATTTAGCGGAAAAATTGACGTCACGTGATCTCAACACCAATTCAATTCCCCGCTAAATTTAGCGAGGAATTGAATTGATGTTGAGCTCACGTGACGTCAATTTTCCCGCTAAATTCTAGCGGAGAATATGGACGTCACATGACTTGGTGTCACGTCACCTATGAACGAATTCAGTTTCTCCGCTAGATTTAGCGGGGAATCTGAATTGGTGTCTGAGGTCACGGTGGCGTCAATTTTTCAGCTAAATTTAGCGGGGAAACTGTGGGAGGAGGGGAGGGTACGGAAGAAGAGGATGGGAGCATATGCAGGAGGAGGAGGGTAACTTACGGAAAAGGAGGAGGAGGAGGGTACGGAGGAGGATGAGGAAGAAAGGAGGAGAAAGAGGTGAGGAGTAGAGGAGGAGGAGATACCATCCCCTCCGTAACCTCCCCCTCTCCTCCTCAAGAGCTGCGCTCTAATTTCGTGTTACAGAGATTTGTAAACGTCGTTCTTTTTTATATTTATGTGAAAAATATATGTGAAAGCCGTGTTCTCACGAGGAGCATTTATCTATATGTTAACGTTGTAGCTTTATTTTCTTCCGGAGATATAACATTTTGAAGCTCGAGGCGTGGTGGTAATTTGCACAGCTGTCAATTTCACACCAAAGCATATGCGTAGTAATATTTTTTTGTTAATGTTATCAAACATTTACAACATGTACACAGAATATTAAAAAAATACTCCAATAAAAATTTCAATGCCAAAGAAGGCTACAAAGCGCGTGCAAGAAAACAGGCTTTAGAGAGACATTCACAAATTATTTACCAACCTACAGCTTCATATAAAATGACGAAAAATATACCAAAATGAGCATCTTTAATTGGAGTTTACGAATATATAAAAATATGTTTAGTTATTATTGCAATTGTGTTATTAATGCAGAAACAGTTAATTTCTCTAAATGTGGCAACAATGTACATCAACGTTTATATATAAAAAACACTTTATCTTATTTTTTTTATTCTCTTCTTAACCGTCTGCAGTGACTTGAACTAACATGTGATGGCAAAACCTTGAGTAACATATGACCTCCCAAAAGAGAAAAAAACACGATAACAAAACTTCACTCAAATTGAGTTAGCTTGTCTTCGTTAAAGGGGCTTTGCTGCGCGACGTCGGCTCCAACGAGACATCTTCTCGAACCGACGAAGGGTGTACAGTGGTGCTGCTCTATTGTAGGGTATAGAAAGTCGTGGTGTCCCTAGCTTAGCCTTATATTTGTGTTTCCTTGCGTTGCCTCAAATTGTGTTGTGTCATAGCCTCCTATATACTGACAAAGCCTGGCAGATCGCCACGAGAAGCGGCCGCCGAAATGAAAAGGTGGAGCGGCAGACAACGGATGAGAGGAGAGCCAGGTGACTGGCGCCCCGCTGCGGCGAGACGCCGAAACACACTTCTCCCGAGGGAAACAAGGGTGTTTCGGGTCCTCGCCGCTGCCAAAGCTGTGCGCTGACGTCCAGGTTCCCCGAGAAATGGCTCTTTGATGATCTGTGCTACCAGATCCTCGCGCTCCAAATCTGCGACCGGGCACTCTACGGCCCCGTCGTCGAACTGCCAGGCTTTGTGAGTATAGAGGAGGCTATGGTTGTGTGTACTTATAGACCCGTGGAAAGTTAGTCATCCCCAATGGGCGTCTGGTGTCTCAGATGTAGATGAGGAATTTAGCCAGCGCGATACCACTGCTGCCCTGGGGTATTGACGTGCATCATTCGGTGGCGACACGACCACACGCCGGCACGATGCATCTCCCGATTGAAACGGGCAGAGGTGAGAATCAACTAAAGCACCTAAACTACAATTATTTAAAGAAATCTCCAAGTCGCTGTTGCGGAGAGCGAAACAGCCTATGCGCGACTTCAGGAACCTCTGACGTCACTTCCTCCACGCTGATCCTCTACTGTCGTATTTTTATGTTGTTTTTTTTTTGCAAAAACTCGGCTTTGAAGAGAAACAGTAACCGCGTGGAGTCTTTGCAACACAACAAGATTACCTTGGGACGTTTCTCAGGGTTTGGCACAACGGCATATTGAATGCATGGATGCAGTTAACCTCTACCTAACATACAAAACCTTAAGGTTAAGTCTTTTTAACAGTAACACTGCCAAAAGTTACGATCCGTGGGACGAAGGCGTTTGTTCGCACCAGGTCCTTGCACCCTACGCCTTACGAGATCTCAACAAAAAGCAACACACACACACACAACACACACCACACACACAACACACCACGCACACACACCACACCACACACACACACACACACCACACACAAGTACCTTTCCATCGTCTTAGAGTATCAGTCGGATACCCTCCGCTCGGTTATCTCCTCTTTTCCGACATCCATTTCCCAAATTAGCCGTGTGAAGCGCCACCTGGCGGAGTGCCGCATCCCCGCAGCGCGCCGCCGCCCCCTAGCGTCATCTCGTGGTATACTTAATAAGACGTTCCCATTCTATCATAACACGGAGCCCGGAAACAATGGCTCCCAAGCACCCCATTACGGGAGGTCTAAATACGCCTCCCGCCCCGAGTTGACGATCCCGTCGTTTGGGTTGGTGCGTCGACAAACATACGAAGACACACACAGACACACACGCGCTGATACATACACAGATACACACGCAGACATACACACGCACGCACATATATACACACAGACAAACTCACACATAAACACACGCACAAATACAGATCCACACACAACACACGCACACATACAGACAGACACGCACACGCGCTAACACACTAACAGACATAGATACACACATACACGCAAGCACACATATACAGATACACACACTGAGACACGTACGAAGACAGCACACACGCAGACGAACCCGCCACACCTGTGCACTCACACACACACAGATATACACACATAGAGACATACAAGGCGTTGCAGAAATAATGCGCGGTCGTTGGGTAAATGAGGTCGGCACATCCGGGGACTCTCGACGCCGACGTCTTCGCAAGCGGAGCCGTGCGCGTGTTGTACTGTCGGCAGCACTTAGTGTAGCCGCAGTGCCGGCGCCCCAGAAGTGCCGCTCACCGACTACTCGCCCGCGGAAGCCGGGTTAAATTGCTCCGCGTGGATTAAATTACGCGTTTCCTCAATTCGATTATGCAGACTAGGGGCCCGGGCCCGCCCTCTGCCCGGGAGCGCGCAACCGGAACTTTCGTACCTGATAGCACTCGTGGATAGATAGGGATAACAGGGATGTCTGGTAATGGTAGCAGGCGCGCTGTTTTCACTTGTCTGCAGATGTTTAGGGAGCGGTTTTGGTTCGCACTGAGGTTATAGGGGAAATAAAATACCCGGCTGCACGCAGCGTGGAACGGTCGTACCTGATAGCGTTTGTGGATGGGGATAATAGGGATGTCTGCACTCTGGTGACGGTAGGAGGTGGGCTGTTTTCCCTACACCTAGGGACAGTGCGTCGAATTGAGGGGTTTGGTTTGCAACGTTATGGGGAGAAAATGCCCGGACGCGCGTAGCGGCACAGCCGGGACGGTCATACCTGATAGCGCTCGTAGTCGTAGAGGGATAATAGGGATATCTGGTGACGAGGAGGCATGCTGTTTTGCTTGGATGGATGGTAATGGCTATACCGTTTGTAACGGGCGGCAGCTTACGCCACCTAGCCTAACCTACGTCTAGGGACATTCAGGAAGCGGCGTCGAATTGAGGAGTTTGGTTCGCAAAGACAAGGGAATGAAAACGTCCGGGCGCCAAACCGGGCAACACCACCGCTGCAACCTAAGAACGAAGGGCAGCGAAGATGGGCCGGGGAGGAGAAGCAGACGGAACGCTGGAGAAGAGAGGGGGAACCTCCTCCTCTCTTTAGCGTTCCGTCTGCTTCCTCCTCCCCGGCCCGTCTTACCCTCACCCTTCCTGTGCACTAGAATTTTGACGTGATCACAGTGAGATCCAGCGAAGACAGAATAGTCACGAGTGTGACGTCAGTGTTCAGCTGGACCTTGTGTCCAATCAACGCGTCGAGGGACGCTCGGCATTGGGCTTTGGTCCAATCATAGAGTTATTACAATAAACGCTAGAGGCTCAGCTGGCGCTAGCGTCTACGGGACTTCCAGTTGCAAATTGAAGCAGACAGCATGCAGTCTACATTTCCAGCCTCCCTGTGTATTCCTATGGGAAAACGCGCGTGAATTTTGTCTCTTCGCCGGAAAATAACATGAATCACTTTTGTCATTTCGGTTGCAACGGATAGTGTGTATTTTTATTGGTATTGTGAAAGTGTAATTGCTTTAGGTTACAGCATTTTCCTTTACCACTGAGCGATGTTAAACTTCGCTCTATTTCAGGCCCAAACCCTGTTTCAAGGAAGGTATGTGAAAACGAGCGACGGTTCTAAGCAAACTAACGATCGAAAGGAATGTTGTGTGTGTTCAGGTTCGCTAGCATTTCGGTGGTGCTTATATATTGCTAATATGCCCGTCCTGTCATTGGATGAAAATGACTCCGTCGTGCGGATCTTTACGATCGGTTAAAGAAACATTCGAACGCAACAAATAAAGCACGTGAGCTACGAAAGGTATGCCTTTTTATTCTTTCCCATGTCGGGCAGTTTTTATCGGGCACCTGCTCTCTGGCTTCCCTATTTGGAAAGATTTGGAGCGTGCGGGTGATGCTTTGAACCATTTGAAGCCAGAACAAGCTTCTTCACAGTACTTATTTATTGCAAATCTGACTATATTACGTGACTTTCAATTTATTTTGATCGTCTGCAAGCACAAGGAGTTACTTATACAGTGTTACTGCGTAGTTCTTGCCGTCTCTCTCGGTTTTCTACATGTCCTTCGTTCGTTTGGCACGTATATCCCCCATGTTGGAAAGCGTCGATGCCGTGTTCGCGCTAATAGTGTCCGACAGTGCACAAAAATACACGTACGAAGCCGTTTTAGCACCGTTTTTAATGCGATGAATTTGAAAGAAAAACGCCGTAACTGACCATTTATTTCGTCTGCGTGACTGAGAAATGTTCTAATGTGCTTAGTACGTACAAGTTATTCGTGATATTTGCTCTTATAATCGAGCGCAGAGAGAAAATGCACTCGCTTTTTCCCATAGGAATCCATTACAGGAAGTCAAATTTAGACTGCTTGCTGTCTGCTTCAAAATGCAACAGCACACTAGCGCCAGCTGAGCCTCTAGCGTTTATTGTAATAACCTCTATGGGTCCAATCGCCGAGTTGGCGCCGTCAGACTGCGATGACGTTCCATCGAGAAAGAGGAGTATCGTTCGCAGACTTTGATTATTCGAACCGGGACGCTCGTGTACCTGATAGCGCTCGTGGATGGGGCTGGTAGGGATGTCTGTCTGGTGACGGTAGAGAACGCGGTTTTCCCTACGCCTAGGGACATTTGGGGAACGGCGTCGAATCGAAAGGTTGAGTTTGCCACGTTAGGAGAAAGTAAACTGAAACTGGCATTGATTCTTCGTATAAAGTTGAGAGACATAGAATACGTTGTGTGCGTCCTGATCTCTTGAACGCTGAGGGCACTTTTCGAATTTTCGACGCTATTGGTCTCTCTGATCTTGTAGCGAATTTCGATCCCTTTCTTGTGTGTTATTCACTTCGACATCATTGGTTACAGTTTGACTTGTTTGAGAGGTTAAGACAAACACAACGCATCTAACTTCCCGACTAAGCTTAGCAGGAAAGCCGTGCCAAACATTTCCACTGCTTTTGCGATCTAGACGTCAAAAACCGGCCCTTGAACGCAGTCGGCGTTAAACTGCGACGCTCGTAAAGTTAGGGATATTTATATCGTTTTTGGATTGCCATTAATGATACCAGATATTACGCAGGTGCCTTTGCACGCGCATTGCATCGTTATCAGGTATTGTTAGCCGAGCCTTAAACGATCTGCTGAAACTCGCTATTGACAACAATCCAGCAGCTAAACTGGGAACGAATGTTTTGATTCGAAGACGGTCACTGTGAAAAACGTGCTTCAAATTACTTTTTTGACTGCATTACAGAAAATGAATTCCATGGAGTTGCCGTAGTTCGAGCTATGTACAGGGTGGGCACAGGCCTACAGTGCATCTTACTGGTGTAAAACAAGCCGGAAAGATCGGCGTCTGAACAAAGAAAGTTCCAACTTTCACCGAATGTGCATTAAGATGCTGCATTTGACCGTTCGAAATTTATGGGCGTAGCTCTCTTCTTGTAAAACGAACGATACCAACAACCTTACAAAAGTCAACGGCGGCCGTGTTTGTAGACGTTCGAGTCAACGGTGACTGTGACCTGTGGCGCCATCTCCCGATAGGCGCGGCGAGCTGACGACCCTAGTGAAAAAAGTTCGGTTTTTCGCGGAGCATCACAGATTCACTCCCTTGTGTGTTGAATTAAGATATATGTGGGTGAATTTTATATTAGTTGGCCGTTATTTTATAATTACGTACCCATTTGAAACGCCAACAGCACATTTCTTCTTCCGATAACCAAACCTTGTAAGAACTACTTCTTGCAGCGCATGCATCATGTGCAAAACTTCATAACTTTTTCCACATGTGACAACGTGTATAGCTTCACATCTCTATTGAACCGGCTCGGGGTTTATCGGTATATAACGAAAAACACGAAACCCAATATTCATAAATTGTGCGGGCAGTGAACGACGCCACGGGTTTTCTCACAGCGCCCGCATGGGTACGAAGCTAAATATAGCGTCGCCATCGACTTCAAAGTCAGCTAGAGATCGATAATCCTTTGTACGAAAGCAAATTTCGACATCATTTGCACCGCCATGCGAACGAGGAGACAGATACCCGAGAACAAAGAGAAAAACGACCACAAAGGTGAACGCAAACAAGACGAGGCCCGCATGCCAGACGCTGTTCTTTGTAAATACTAAAGATACAAAAAAAGAGAAGAAAGTGCGAAGTGTCGTTCAATACTATCCCACGTGACACCTGCACCCAGGAAACACTGACCCGCCAGAAAGCCGTTTTGTATTGAACTATTAAGCGCCTCTTAAAAAGATAATGCGCTCTTCGATCTGTTCCTGAAGGCCGTGTCACTTTTTTTCTTCTTGGGAAAACGGATGTGCGTCGCGCAAAGACATCATCATCATCATCGTTTTTCAGCAGTGATGTTGATGATTATGAGGTCTCGGCGGCGTCGCATGCGTGCCTGTAACTTTCCACATGATTGCGCCTACAAGCAGAAAAATTGTAGTTTTTTTTTCATTTTTTTTTCTGGAAAATATGTAGTATTTTTCAGACAAAGCACGAATGCCTTGCAGGAAGAACACTTCAAAAAGATCATACTCTTAGTTTCGGTAGCTAGTCTCAACGCAACGACAAACAACAAATAAATTATTTTTTTAGGAAGTTTAGGTGAACCTGGTTAATTAACAAGTTCTTTGCTTACGCTTGGTTTACTTTCTCTCCGAACGCTCTTTACAATTCTCAGTTCTTTCCTCCCGTTAAAAAAAGTATGTACCTGCCAAACACATGGCAATGCAGAATACGTTCCCATTGTCACGTGATACGCCAGGTCACGTCACGCGGCCGCGTCACATGACGGGAAAATCTTCCTCGCTATATTATGCGGCATAAAGGTGCACGCTCTGTCCGTGACGTTACATTTCTCCTTGAAGAAGTTACATCAGTC
Organism: Ixodes ricinus; assembly: GCA_037355805.1. Taxonomy (NCBI): domain Eukaryota; kingdom Metazoa; phylum Arthropoda; class Arachnida; order Ixodida; family Ixodidae; genus Ixodes; species Ixodes ricinus. The sequence goes on along the minus strand of JAZHYW010054377.1, from coordinate 1,756 downwards.
ATTCACGTTACTTCTGTCCTTGGCGTTACCATTCTGTTCAGAATCATCCCCCAGTCTAAGTTAAAACATGTATTCAACGTTGAAATAAATGCCAGCTTCCCGGAACTGTAACAGCCGCGATGCCGCGCGGAAAACTCGCGACCATGAACCACCCTGATTGATCAGAATCCCCGTGACGTCATTCCGCGGCGGCCAATTTATGCAGCACGAAACGCGCAGGGCGAGAGCACGCGCGCGGGGAAACGCGGCTATTTTACAACGAAAATAATACACATATAAATACAGCAACTGCGGCTCGGAGAAGTCCATTTAAGAGCCGGATATAGATCCCGGTGCACGGTTTTGCCGCCGTAAGTCGGCGCCAAAGCTGCAGCGCCGGAAGGCCGAGAGTGATAACCTCGGGTCACGCCACGCCGCCTCCCCGAAGGAAAAAAAAAAGAAAAAAAAAAGGCTCCGAGATTTGCACACGCCACATCGGCAGGGCCTCTCTTGAGATAGACCGCGGGCGATGCTACTGCCCAGCATAACCAATCACGTGCTGGGATTGCTCTGAGGACAAGTGTCCCAAGTTTTGATTTCAACAAAGAAAGATCAAAACAAAACAAAAAACGCAGAAATCTACAGAGTGTCTCCGAACAAAATGTACAGTGTTTTTTCGCCGCAAAAATAAACTACGCTACTCGCCGAACACTCAATGGCGGTCCAAAATGTGGCGCTAGCGGTGCGGACCAGATACCAAAGTTTTAGAATTAACCGTTCTTTGATTCAAAAGTTATCCGGAATTTTCTGAAAATTTCAATGGAAGAATGGGGCCCGCTCCCGGTGGTTGACGCCATTCGCCTACATGCATTCGTGGGCTTAGTTGGCCGCCATTTTCCCAACTAAAGTTTTAGAAAATCGCTTATAACTTTTAAACCAGATGACGGCAAGCTCTGAAACCATGGCTACTGGTCCGGGCCGCTAGCACTACATGTGGGCAGAGACCGAGCATTCGGTCACGGGTAATTTACGTTTGCAACAAGAGAAAGATGTTTTCAGACACCGAACATAGCTGCTAATGTGACGTCAGTGTATGACGTCACATTGGCAGCCATTGTTGGTGGCCTTGCTGCCAGGCGGTTACCGTCTGCAGCGCACATTTCCTACCCCTGATTGCGTTTTTTTCTCGGAAAGAACAAGTAGCAACGACCACCAGCACAGTGCAATGATGTGATGTGCAAGGCCCGTGTCCGTGCGCTCGCTTGCATCGCTTGCCTCTGCGCTGTCATCGGGCGACGCAGCAGAGGCAGGTTGCACTATTTCTCCCACGGGGCGCGGTGCCGTCGGGGCCGAGATGCGCTCCGATAGCAAACGGAAACTGTAAACCTGTCGAATTTATGCGGTTTTTCAGAAAGCCGCAAAATTCCTGCGCGTGCCTTCTATCGCGTTTTGCAATTTGTTGATTTAGTGTTTTTTGCAGGATGCCGAGAAATTTTCTATTTGAAACCATGCCCTTAAACACAATATGAAAAGAGTGCCCATTACGGCAGAAACAACGTCAATAATATAATCATCCTCCGGACCTTAACCGCTTTCCTAATTAGGCCCTCTTCGCCCAGGACCAAAACGACACAAGTCTTTTTCTGTTGCGACGCGCAGTTTTCGCAATATCGAATTTGTCCCCTTTCGTTAAACACCCTGTACATTTATGGTGTGTTTGTGCTGAGTGTGACGTATAGCGACGCCATTTCTCTTTAAGAATATAGAAACGGAGCTC